>JANHFJ010006553.1:119345-141889 GCA_032468195.1 Cerberus rynchops | reverse complement strand
AAATTAAAAATTTAAGACAATTAAAAAACTAATTTAAAACTAATTAAAATCCCCAACCGATAGTACTAGGCCAGACCGGCCTGTTGGAACAAAAAGGTTTTTAGTGCGCGCCGGAAGGTCCGTAGGTCCGTGATGTCCAGATCTCCGGGGGCAATTCGTTCCAAAGGGAGGGTGCCCCCACAGAGAAGGCTCAAACCCTTGAGGCTGCCAGATGACACCATCCTGACAATGGAACCCCAAGGAGGCCCGCCCTATGGGAACGCACAGGTCGGCGGGAGGCTGATGGTGGCAACAGGCGGTCCCGTAAGTACCCAGGTCCTTCCTCTTAATGCTTCCTTCCTCTTCCAGTAGTAGAGATTTTAGTCATGAAAGAGCCACTGATTTCACATACAATGACTGCTGGAGAAAGGATTTTTTTTATCACTCTCTCACCATAGTACACATTAGTTCAAAACTCTTAATACATTTGTAATGGCTAGCTCTCTTTCATTAGGGTAGTGGACAGGAATGTGGGTATCTACTGTAGAAGTTCCCACCATCATTAGAGCATCCCACAACACTCCAAAGAATATGTATAGCCTGCAAATTATTTTCCCATCCTTAATATGTGGAAGATAAATTTAAATTCTTCCTGAGTGATTGACACAAACCCTGCAATTAAGATATTAAATATAAAATCTATAAATCCTGTTGTTTCAAAGGAGTATATGGCTAATACCTTTCCTAGATTATGTCATTTAACCTGAGCCACTGCCATACCATGGAGTCATAATTTTAAATGTTCAATAAAGTAGAACAATAAAAGAACCTTTCTAACTAAATATAGAAGTTTTCACTTACACTTTGTGTTTCTGACAAAGTAACGTGGGACTAGATGTCCTCCAAATAGTTTTAATTTTACCTGCTGACCATCACAACCAAAATGGGTTATATAAGACATTCTGGAAATGATAATCTAAAATATTCAAGTTTCCTGCTCTTGCAAGACATTTTAAAATAGTTACGTATCTGACTAACCAGAAGACAACAGACCAATTTTACCTTTAAAACTGCCTGTTCGCTCCATTTGTTTGGAGCCGCTGTTTGCAAACTGAGGCTTCAGCTCCTGACCTTCGAAATGATTTTGCTGTTTGGTGCTCTCAGTTCTTTTCTTGCTTTCAGAAGTTCCCAGATCATTGTCCATATTTTCATCTGTCTGCTCCTCATATTTGCTACTGTTTTTACAGTAACAAGGTCCAGTATCATAATAGGCTTCTTTGAAAAAACCATGTTCTTGACAAAAAAAGAACTGATGGGCATTTTCAGACCGAAATCTTTTGGACTCATTGAGATAGTTCAAATAAAAATAATATTTAGACAAAACACCATCACTATGGTTGAAATCTAATGGGACTGTATTACTGCAAAATGATTTCTCATGACCATCCCCTTTAACAGTTGCAGTGACGAGGAACTCTTTAGTACCATCTGCTGGTTTGAGACCATCTGCAGAAATATTATCATTTACAGAACCTTGCTCAGTTTTGGAGATAATACAAGACTTATGTATTACCTGGTCATCACTGATCTGGGGCAGCCCAACTAGCATTACACAGTCACTATTGCTCTTATTCATGCTTTTAAGACTGTGATTCAAAGAATCTGAGCCCTCTTTATAAATATTATTTTCTGAAGACTTCACTAATGAACTCACAGAACTGCTCTTAATTTGCATAACTGAATATTCCAATGGAGATATTAATTCTGCATCTTTTTGATATGTAGCTTTGTTAAAACTGACATCCTGTTCTCTGATATGTTTTGTCCCTTTAAAGATCTTATCCATTTCCACCATTTGCTGCAATTTAGATTCATTTCTCTTGTCTGAGGCTCTCTCTAGAATATCTTGAATATCTGACATCTGATTCCTCAGCACATCTTTTTCTACTGTAAATTTAGAATGAAAATGGGTATTTCCACTTTTAGACTCTTCATGGTTGTTTTTTATGGAATTCTGTCTTCCACTAAAATCTTCATATTTTGGGGTTTGTGTAAAATTCTTGCATTTATATTCTTGAATCTCCAAGGTTTCTATTCCTGGATTCCATTTTTCACAGTTGTCGGGCATTATTTTGAAGACAAATTCATCTTCCGGCATTGATGAACTGAAATATTTCATAATAGTTGGATCGTCAAAGTTAGCACCATCACCATGGTTTTTATAATTTTTGTTGCCCGTAGTTGGCCACTTTAAATTATTTTTGGTCATATTTGTCCACTCTTCATCTGAACTATCACTGAGTGGAGCCCAAAAATAGTTTTCATTTTTATGTTCGGCTACCTGGATAGAATTTGAAGTTATGTTTTCAGGACATAAAGTATTATTATTTTCGAAAGTCCCAGAAATTTCTTGTTCAAAATTCTCTGAATTATTTTCAAAGGCTACAAAACTGTTTAAAACATTTGCATGTAATAGCTTGGGATCAAAAGCGTCAGGCTTTTTATTTATGCAATCTTTGCCCCTGTTATTTTGAACCATCTTTTTAAATATGCAGTGATCCAAGACAGATTGACTACTTTCCTGAATACTATCCCCAATGGACGACTGATCAAGAAACAATTCTGTCCAATTTACATCTTTGAGTGTTTGAATTTCATGGATGCTACTTTCTCTATGTAGTTCATTATCTAATTCTGAAATATATGTATTCCTTAAGCATTTTCTTTCTGCAAGTCCAGCTGTTTCATCCTTTCTTAGAGAGGTCAGTTCAGAGAGCTTCCAAATGGTTGAATGGTTTTTTCCATTTAGTGTTTTGCTGGGTTCTTCAAAACCCATCTTACAATTAGTTGTAAAATTCAAGAAACAACTTCTAGACTGTATGGAATTGTTATTATCTGCTGAATAAGGCATTATTTTTCCATAGCAAGTTATAGGAGTAAATGTACAGAGATTTCATGAACAGTATCAGAAACAGATGGGTGTAGTATCTTCTGAGATATATATTCCATCTGTAAAAATAAAAAGTGCATATTAAAGCTGTTTTATCTGAAGATGAAAACTACTGCTGAGCTTAAAGAGTTAAATATTTGAGGTCTCAAATCTTGTCTCCTATAAATCCTTTGAGTTTACATACCCTATCTTGTTACCTTAGTAGCTGTTTCCTGGTTATTGCTACTACTACTACTTCTCTTCCCAGGAATGCTTTTGCTTAGGATCCTATCCCTACTGCAGGTATATAAAACAGAAAACAAAAAAACAACCCTCACAGATAATTCTTTTCCAACAATTGAGTTTTACACGATTAGGAAAATAGGGCCCTCTCTTGGAAGTTAGATTGATGATAAGTTATAATTAAAATCACACTTTATTAAGAAAAGGAAAAAAAGAACAAGCAAAAATTTATTATTTATTTTAGGTAGTCATGTGTACAACAATCAATGTTTCAGGAAACAAAAAAAATAGTGCTGTTAAATCCACAAATAGCACTTAAAGGAATCTGCTATAAAAAACTATGAAGATAACCTTGTGATATATCACAAGTTGAACTGCTGGTCCAAGATCTCAAGAGGCATCAAATATACAACAGCTGAGCTTGCATAGTTCCTTTTTGATTCAGCTTTACTTGCACTTACTTTTTGGCTTTCTGGAAATTCCACACTAAATTCAGCAGCTAAAGAAAAATTCCAACCTTCTGCTTCCTTTCACTCACAAAATAGCATACCTGTTTTTCTCCAAATGTTTTCTGCCATCTCATGCAAAGATAAGCAATTATCTCTCCCCAAAAGTGAAAAAGTTGAGGATTTGACTCAGTGCTATATATGACAAACTACAAGTCACCTCAATGTTGGCAGAAACTGACAGAGTGCGTGTCATTTATACCAGTCAGTATCTGAGAGGGAGATAAATGACAAAACATGTCACACTGTGATGTAAACTTCACTGATTTTGTACTTGTGTTGTGACATTGCACACAAATATCTAAGGTCACAGTTTGTGTTGTAATGTCAGGCTACACATTTTATCACATTGAAGAAACCTCCAGACACTACAGACCCCTATGGCTGTGAAGTCCATGAATATGGGACTGAGATTTTGCTTGCATATTCACAGCAGGTATAGATACTGATATTTCACATAATTATATTCAGTTCAAAATAACCTCTCAGAAGTTAAAATAGCAAAAAATACTCTATTATAATCTCTACAAAATACCATAAAGTATTTTCAAAGCTCTTACAAAATAATGCAGATGGATGTAGCCAGTTATGCATTTTGAAAAAGTGGGATGGAGAAACGTGTCTAGCAGCAAACTAAAGTCAAGTCTTCAAAAATCATTAAAGCCAACAAGTGCAGGATGCAGATTTCCGGTCACAAACTTGCTGAAACAAAGCACAACAAAATATAAAATTTAAAATGTTCATTTTTAGAGAATCAGGACTAATAAATGACTAAGCAATAGCCACCTGACTAAGGATTAAAAGCGCAAACTTCTAGCTAGAACCCTATATAGAACAAATAAATTAAAGACAGCAGTCAAACCTGTGTGATTAAAATTTCAAGGGTTTTTTTGTGTGTGGCACATCAGGCTGAATCAATAGAACACCCTGTTGTCATACATGAAATCAGTTCACCATCATTCAATAAGCCAAAACCAGTGGTATCTGAACAAGCCCTGATGACACAAAAATGACAAACATGGCCATATCGTGATGCAAATATTGAACTTATATACATGCACCTTTGTCTTCCCTTTTCTGCTCCTTTTCCACCAGCAACTGTAAAGGTAGGATAGAGATAAGCAGAGGAAAAGCCACACTTTCTGCCCTGTTTTCCGTGAGCTTCCTTAGGGGTTGATAAAGAGTTGGAGGTTGAAGCATTCAGGATGCACATGTGAATATTCCAGAGAACAGGATCCTGACTTGAGCAATTAATAGATTTTATACCTATTGATTCAGGACAGAATATAAAACCTACTAACTTTCCGGGTTTTATGTCTCCATTTTACACAAGGGAGAAAACATTTTACAAAGCACCCAAAACTTACTTTTCAGAGGCTCAGAGAGTGTAATAACACAACATTCTTATGTTCTGCCAGCTCCCTCTAGTTTACCAGAAAAAAAATGGAGGCACAGGCCTTAGGATGTAAGTTTGAACTAAACCCAGTTTGGTCAAGTGGTTAAGGCACCTTGATAGAAAGCGTTCAAGTCCTGCCTTAGCCATGAAAGCCAGCTTGGGTGGTTTGGCACTAGTCTTTCCCTCACAGGGTTGTTGTTGTTGTTGTGAGGAAAATATGATTAGGTATGGGATATGTTAACAGCCTTGGGTTGTTTTTTAAAGGGGGTATAAATAAAACAAATGTCTCTCTGAAATTGTTTATGCAGAACTTGGGAGGGGGAGAGAATTTCATTCATTCAGAACAGATGCAAGAGACCTTGTAGATCATCTAGTCTAATCCAACCACACCACCACCACCTTCTAAGCAGGAACCCATACACCATTTCTGACAGATAGCATCTGGCAGCCTAGTTTGGATTTCGGCCCGACAACCTCAACAAACCTCTCTCTCCAGCCAGGACTATCTGTAGTAAAACCCCTCCATCGCTACGTAGCATCTTCCTAACCCAAGCTCCGAAAGCAAGGAAAGTGCGAGCCTCCTTTGAGCAGCAGCGGGAAAAGCTTTGCTTGCGCGGTTTGGTTGCAGTTTTCGCGGCGCCTTCATGGAGACTACGAAGTTAGGCCCACCTCTTTCTCTCTTTCTCTCTCTCTTTCCTTTGGAAGAAAAGGGCAAAAGAGAGGCGCCAAAGATGAAGGAGCCGCTGGGAAGTTGTCTCTTAACAACCAGCCGTGGGAAATGTGTACTCCGCCATCCCCGTGGCAACCGAGGACCGAGGGTGGAGCCGGCTGCTGAGGGAAAAGGGTGGAGACGCCGGATCCATTCTTCGTAGCCGAGAGCGTCTGAACCGGGTCTCCTCGTATTATAGTTTTCATTCAGCCGTCCCTACCCGCCTTTTCCCTCGTCTTCTTTCTCCTCCGAACCCGGCCCCAGGAAATCCAACTTCTGAGCCCGCCAAATGACCTAGATTGGTGGTTGTAATTCAACACCACATTAACCAGTCCCGATATATCCGACTTTAACTGATGACAGCAATAAGCCTATCAGATGAATTTTGACCGTGTGTTTCAATAGGCTTTCGTGTCCTACTCCAAGGTTAACTTCAGACCAACAATCAAGAAAGCAATTCTGTACCCCAATCAAAGAAACTGCCAAAAAGCCATCAGTAAACAGCCCGTCCAAAGAAACCCTAAGACCGCCCCCACTCACACAGATAAGCAAGTCACCAGCATGTAAACTGACAGCAAACAGCTCATTCCTTACCAGCACTGATGATGTTACCTGGTTAGGGTAATGAAATTTTTGCAAGAAAACAAGCACGCTCAGAGCACCAAGGGGACCCCCCCCTTTTTTTTTTTTTTTAAATATCCTTTTTCAAGTCCTGGAAACTTTCTTCAAAATAAATGGGCTCCAGCTGCTTTATGGAGAAGCAAAACTTTTCTTGCGTGAGCACATAGTTGCACTAGGGGGCGCTGTCGGATTCACAGAGAGAGAGAGAGAGACCGCGGAAAAGTTCTGAAGGAATTGCGCTGCGTTCTCCCTCGTCGCGCCTCCGCCTCCTGCGTAAGTTTGGCTCCGAATGGCGGAACTCGCGCAGTTTGCGCAAGGAAGTTTCCCTGCACCTGCAGTTTTAGAGTTTGGAAACCTCAGGAAGGAGCGCGACTGGAGACTCCATGCAAGACTAGGATTTGATTCTCGTTTCCCTCCGTTGACTCGTTGCTGCCCCAGAATGATAACATGTCATTTGGAGGTTCTGGGATGGGTAATGATTGGGTTTCTGTCATCAGATAAACTTTGTGCCAGATGTCAAGCTGTATAAAAAGTATACTAGCCTGGGCTATTTGGCTGCCTGGATATCAAGAAAAGGTTAGCAAAGTGGTCGATCTAGGTTTCCTTTTTTTATTTACTAAAATTAGGCCAAAATGAGGAAAGGGAGGTTGCTGTGTGGAGACTGAACAGTTGCTTGATTAGCTCATCTTAAAGGCAATACTGTTTCTTGTCATCTCCAGATAGAAAAATCTTGCAGGTAAAACAAACACTTCATTCTCATGTCCTCTTAATGAAGGCAGAAAGATTTCTCCCATAACATGGCTGTCTTTGTTTCCAATTAAAATTCCCTTCTGTTGTCCTGCTTACTCTAAAACTGTCTCTTTTTACAAGCTTTGTAGTTTCCTTTTGTACTTGTTTTGTAAACTATTAAAAAGAAATCTCTTTAACAGACTTTTGATTTCTTAAGTTTGCTTTTGACTACTATGAAAGTTTAAATAGACTGTTTTAATGTTCTATTGGTGTTTATTATAAACTGCTTAATGTTTGTTAGATTCATAATATAGAAATATTTTTCTTAAACAAATCTACTCCTTCCTTTTGCTTTCCAAACAAATTGTATTACCAATCAGTCGGCAAGCTAGGAATACTTGCATTTTTGTCCTGGAAAATATTAGGTTGCAGAAGACTGACATCCTTTGAACAAGATGTTTTATACATTCTTAAGTGTCCAGTACAAGCTTTGATAATGTCAATAGCAATAGCACTTAGATTTATATACCACTTTATAGTGCTTTCCAGCCCTCTCTAAGTGGTTTACAGAATCAGCAAATTGCCCCCAACAATCTGGGTCCTCATTTTATCCACCTCAAAGAATGGAAGGCTGAGTCAACTTTGAGCCTGGTGGGATTTGAACCGGCAGACAGCAGAAGTACTGTACTACAGTACTGCATTCTAACCACTGTGCCACTGTATTTGTCATGATGCCATCATGTGAACTGCATATTATGTGTACAGGTAGTCCTGAACTTTGGTTAAGATATTTGTTAAGTGAGTTTTGCCTCATTTTACAACCTTTCTTTCCACAGTTGTTAAGTAAATCATTGTGGTTGATAAGTTAATAAACCTGGTTGTTAAGTGAATCTGGCTTCCGCACTAACTTTGCTTATCAGAAGGTCCCAAAAGATGATCACATGATCTTGGGACACAGCAACGGTCATAAATATGAACCAGTTGCCAAGCAACTGAATTTTGATCACATAATGAGGATGCTGCAAAGGACATAACTGAAAAACGGTTGTCACATTTTTCAGTACCATAGTAACTTTGAACAGTCACTAAATGAACTGTAAGTTGAGGACTACACATATAAACCACAAAACCATTATAATGCAAGTTATATCACTTGCTACCCTTCCCACTCTTGTAAGTACATCGGATGTAAAGATTGTATCACTGATTTGTATTTACCAAGTAGATAAGAATTCCAATGTGATATCATGTTTGAAGCATTGAACAAGGCTGGAATGGCCCAGGTTCAGGTTTACCTAGTTCTGATGGATTCCAGCGTTGGACAACTCAGTATATCTCAGTCCCAACTTCATCATAGGCTTATTGTTGTGGGGATAAAAATGGGGAATTGTGTCATACGTATAGTCCTCACTTATCAGCCACAATTGAGAATAGCAACTCTGTTGCTACATGATTCAGTCATAAAGTGAAACACCATGAGACCATGCCTGACTTACTACATTAGTTTTGGCTGTGGTTGTTGAATGAGTCGCTGTGGGTCATTAAGTGTGATGTCATGTGACTGCGGGGCACTGACTGTTGTAAATACATCTCGGTTGCCACACACCCAAATCGCGATCATGATATGGTAGAAAATGTGCTGCATTGGCTATAACTCTGAGGACTGGTCATAAGTCTCTTTTTTCAGCAGCAGCATATCTAAACATGAGTGTATCAGCCCTTGGTGCCTTTTTTCAATATATTTTTATTAGGGAGTCTTATCATTACATTAACATAAAAAACAAGATGTGGACATAGAAATGTTAAATTCACTTTACAAAGATAAGGCTCAAGTTTACAGGTACATTTCCCGCCCTACCCATGCCAGGAATTCTTGTCCATTTGCATTTCAGAGAAATAATCCCTATTTAATTCTTCCCAGAGTTTGTGTTTATAAATATTAAACAAATCACAAAATATATGTCAAGTACAGAATGTTCTACAATATAGTCCAAGCACAAACAGAAATACACAATACTGCACCTACGAACTCTTCATATGCCATCTCTGGTACTTCCAGTTCTGGAGACAAGACTCTTCTGGTTTATGTACATATTCTTCAGTCTTTTCTCATGTCTGTGTCTAGAATCTAGAAAAAAGCCCTCACAATTTAATTGATATATCTCTATCCCTTCATGTACATGCACGTGCCATTCACTGTATACATATCCTTATTGCACAGTTTATTCTCTGAGATAATTAGTTCCTCAAGCAATTCAATCTTTCCCAGATCAAATTAACTAACAAAGGTTTCTAATGATTTTGGAGCAATAGTACATAGACAAGACTACATTTTAGAATCCAAGATCCTATAATTAAAGAGCTTGGTATTTTATAAATACCCAGAGGACCAAGACAAGGGTTTGGATTTATTGCTATTATAATATTTGCAATATCTATAGTCTACTTTTATAACTATGTATCTCTAACATTACTGCCATTTTGGTTTTGGAAAACAACATAGATGCCTCCTGACTGGGTTCTTGATTCAGGTCAAAGTTGCAAAAAGGATTAAATATGCACCAAATAATAAATAGATTAATATTTTTTGCAATGGAGTAATTAGGAAAGGAAGAGCTCAAAAACACATTGAAGATAAAATGGTTTCAGTCACAAAAACATTTCATACATTTGCTTATAATTGAAAAGATTGCCCGAAAAAAACTACAAGTATTTTATATTTACTTTTTAGATGATGTCATACGTGCAAGGGAAATTACCCAAGCTTTTCAATTAGTCAATTATATATAAAAAAAGAAATCTAGATTAAAATTTGTGCCCTGATCCAGTTGCAGTTAGCAACTGTGAGAACTCCAGAATATAAACTTTTCTAAATCAGGAGCTCATAATTTCTTCTACAATGCATACATCTTTTTATACAAATTACAAATACAATCTGATTTTTAATTAAGCCCATGGGCATTGCATGAGAGTTAGTTAGAAAGGTTTATATATTAGAAGGTAGGTGAAATATGGATTAGGTTTGTTGCACTATTTTTAATAGGAAATGTAAATAAAAAAATATTTTAAAAGTTTTTAACTAATTTAAAAGGTACTTTAAGTACTTCATACATTTACTTGATTATTTAAAAAAATAATTAGTTTGTAATAATAGATAGCAATTCTAAAACTTTAATAAAACAAACAGAAGGCTGTAATCTTATATCATTAATCTGGAACTAGCATCTAAACACCATATTTCAAAGGAAACAAGTATAGAACTGTAGGTAACTATCCTGTCGCTGGTGTAATTAGGAAAGGGGAAGAGTGAATTTTGTGTCATCACATACAGGTTGGCCATTCAGTTTAATTATTCTGCTTCTACTTCCTTACATTTGAAAATAGGGCATGTGGAAATGTTGATCTCTAAATACACGAGATTTTAGTCACATCCTCTTAAAAGATCTTGGGAGCCACACAGACACAAAATCTCCATCAAGACAACAAAGATAACAACACACCACTGTCAAAAGGACATTTTCTATAAATAAATCATGTGCATCCATTGTTAATTACACCTGGTAAGAAAGCATGCTTAAAAATAATGCATGAAATTGTAACTCTGGGATTTATCATTAATGAAAAAAGTAATGAATATAATCAGAAACTTGCATTTTTTCAGGTATCTGAAATTCACAGAAGTTTTTCACAGAAACTTCCTCTATCTTTGGAAACAGATTAATTTTTTAAATTGTTATGTATTTTAGTAAGCTTAGCTTTATCTTTTTTAAAAAAAAAATTACCATTTCTCTGTAACTTACAATTACGTACATTTAAAACAAAATCTCTAAATCTTTTGCAAAACTATACTTCCACTACTTAGCAAAGAACTTTCATGAATATATTAAAGTAAAATCCAAATTGCCATCTTGAGAAAATTATATCCCACTCTTTAGTTTCAGAACAGCTTCTGTAATGTGGTACTACACATTATATTGATCGTGTATCGGCTTTTTAATATTAATGCCGGACAGGTTCAACGGACAGGAGAGAATGCTTAACCATTTTTGCATCCACTGACTCTTTTCTGCAAATAACCTTCCAACTATTCTATTCTGATTGTGCGTACAGAAAAAAAAAACAATGTACAAAGAAAGGAGTAAGTATCTTCTCCTCTCATGGAATTCTCATCTGTAAATCATGGTTACACTGATTTGTCCTAATGTATAGTTCCTCTGAAACTTGTTAATTGGAAAATTAGTCTTTCATTGCCATATTATCAGACATATCTATCTTCCATCCCAATTATTCATCTTGTGCATATCTTGAAGATTAGTGTTTTTTTAAAAATGCTAAAATGCTTTAAAAATTCATGATATATCCTTGTGCATTTATTCATCTGTACACTTAATATTTTCAGAAATTGCATTTGCTAAAAATTTACCAAAATTTGTAAAGACATAAAAATATTTTTAAATGAAAAATCAAACAAACAAAATAATAATAAAACCCGAGCAATATAGGCATTGGTTAGTATATATTGTTTTACTAAGGAATATATTCAAAAGCATCCTCTTCTATTTGTAGTTAATGCTTAAAATTAGAACATCATGTCTTGATATGATAGAAATGATAGCTTTCTCTTTAGTAATTACTGATAGAAACAGGAAAGCAAATGAAACAAAGATGGCTTTTTTGGTTACTTAAAGGCCACTACTACATCAATTATTCAATTATGAAAAGTAAATGTAAGAATTTTGAAGTTATTGTCTATCAAAATAAAGAACCAATTGAAGATAACCTGCAGGATGTTTATGAGCACCTAAATACTGACTAAAATTCACTAGTTTTGAATATAGCCCTTAGTTCTGCACATATTTTTAAGTTTAAGAGCTGCCAAACAAATGGCTAATGAAGTTTACTTTGCAGGCTATCCACTGTCTGAGAGGACAGTAATATTCAATGTGAAACTGCTGAAATTCTGGTGTTTGGCGGATTTCATGGAGGAAGGAGATGTCAAGATCTGATTCCAGAAGGACAAGTAGTAGAGGGAAAACCACAAGCAACACCCCAAGTCCAACAAAAAGAAGTCTGGAAAAACTCTTCACAGCAGCATTTATCTTCAAGTTACCCATCAAAAAGTCATAGCTCCACCGAAGTGCTTTTCGAGCTTCTTTCAACTCTTCCTCCTCTGCAACCAAAAATGCATTTTCATCCACCTCCAGTTCCTCAAATGAATCTGTGTCTTCTTTCCCATTTTCTACCCTTGGAGAAGTTTGAAAGAGAAGGTCTATCTCCTCATCATTAACAGGAGTTGGGAGCAAGCTGGTACTTGGATTGTACATCAATTCTGAAATGGTTAAAGGCTCCTCTTTGATTTTCTCGCCCTCCTCAACCGAAAGATCTGAACCATCATCTGCTTCTTTAGTAGGAGCGCTTGATATCACAGGGAGCGAAATATCATCTTCCTTCGGCAGCTGGATTCCTGTAAAATAGCACTTTTAGATTCTCAAACTTACATTTCAAGGACTATAGACAAAACAACTGCTTGCAATTTAATATTAACTGATTTATATTGAGTGAAGGGGTATTTTTAATAGTTCAGCAAGTTAAATATAACTTGATACCATTACTCATATTACTAAAAAAAAGTTTTTTTAAAAAAAATTAAAATCTGCATTTTGTGCACTTGAAATGAAAATCTTCAGTTATTTCATTGTACGGAACTATATTCCATGATTCTAAAACCATGATAAATACTGTACTTGCATTATTGGACACATGTATAAATGTGTTTGCAGAAGGGTTCATTATAATCTAACATTTATTAATAGATTATCAATAACAGTAAAGTACAGATTGATGGGAAATATGGTTATCATGTGATTCTCTCTCTCAAGATACAATATTAATCAATATTAGAAGGATGTCATAAGTGACAAAATGCATTATAATATATAAGACAATTTGATAGAATGAACTAACTGGGAGGGAAAGGTTTTCATTACTCCTAATATGGTTAAACTACAAATTGCATCATTTGTATCATCTTTGTGTAATGATTCCAATATACAAATCAGGCAGATGATAGTATAATTTGAATCAATTTGTGTAAGCCAGTGTGTAAATAGCATAAATCACAACAGATGATATCAACTAATTGGATACAAAGTGATTACCCATACAAATTTGTATCTAATGATAATCTGTGAACTTGATGTTTTGCTGTCTTACCATTTATGCTTATGCCATTTAGCTTCAAAGTTAGCAGACTTTGAGAACTTAAAAGTGTTCTCTAAGTAAATGTGCAACAAAGACTAGTTTTTTTCTACAGTCTTCTAAAATTATACAACTCCATTTAGAGTCCAGTTTTATTTAATTAGTTTTTATGTGGGCGAACTGAAATGAGGTTTATTTTTCAATGCAAAGAACGGATAGGAATGAATACAGGTAGTCCTCGATTTACAACCACAATTGAGCCCAAATTTTTGTTGCTAAATGAATCATTTAAGTGAATTTTGCCCCATTTCATTTAAATGAATCACTGCAGTGGTTAAGTTGGTAACCTGGTTGTTAAGTGAATCAGGCTTCCCCATTGACTTTGCTTGACAGAAGGTCACAGAAGGGGATCACATGAACCCAGGACACTGCAATTGTCATAAATATGAGTCAGTTGCCAAGTGTCTGAATTTTGATCATGTGACCATGGGGAGGCTGCAATGGTCATAAATGTGAAAATGATCCTATCACTTTTTCCACTGCCATTGTAAGTTTGAATGGTCACTAAATAAAATGCTGTAAGTTGAAGACTACCTGTATAAGCCTAAACTTTTAGCATTTAAAGATAACTGTGCATAGGAAACTTCCCTAATTTTAGCAACAATCTTGTAAAGTACTTTGGGCTAAGAAACAGCAACAAACCCAATGAGTTCAATGATCAGATGTATTTATTTGTTCAAGATATCAACAATATCAATACCTTTGATAATCTGTTTTTAATTTAGTATTTTCCCTTGAATTGTAAGACTGTTTACCCTGGATTAGATTTAGCCTAACTTTTGTACATCTATTCAAAATAAAGTAAAACTGCATCTATTTCAACCAGTTAAAGACAATCTTGATTTTATCTATGGCTTCAAAATCAGCTTTAACTGTTGTAACCATAGATCATTCTGTTACCTTCCATAATTTATATAGCTTCTCATTCATAATATCAAGCTTCTTAAAGAAGTGGTAGGATATTTATTTCAGGGCTCAAATAGGTGATAACCTCTTCTGACTCTTTAATCATTAGCAGCATTGTTTGCAGATCCTGCCACACATAATTTGACATTAATTCTCATTTCTTCATGTTAAGATTCATAACACAAAGCATCATTGGAGTTAGGAGCTTGGAAGAGGGCTTAACACTATTTATTTATTTAGGCCTTTAAATTATTTTAAATTCTGATTTTTTTAATTGTCACATGGTTTTAATAAACTTTTAAGGTTTGTGTTAATTCAGTTTGTTATTTTACTTGCCTTTTTCTAAACCATCCTGACTCCTACAATAAATACAGTCAATCAAAGACAAGAGAAGAGAGAAAAACAATAGCTTTGGGGAAAAACTGAAGCCTCATATGATAGAGAACACTATTTGAAGGTGATAAGAAAATAATTCACAAAAATGTGTTCCATATAAAATAAAACAAGCGCTAGAACAGGTCACTTAGCAAACACAACTTACAACCCAGGATGAGAAGCTGGTAACAATCAAATATAACAAATAGTAAAGCTACAGACCTCATCCACTTCCACCTCCCAATAAATAATATTTCAAGATCAATGATACTGGCTATCACACTTTGATCTGATTACTGTATGAAATAAATTAACTAGTTTATTATGTAGCTTACTCTGATTTAAAGATGTCAATTATTTACTGAATCAACACTCCTGATGTTGGGGGTATATCTGTCATAGGCTATCAGGATAGGAAAATAATCAGTTCAGACCTACTGGCTCTGCCCTGAAAAATGAAAATCTACTTCAAACAATCTCCTGATAACTTAAACTGAATCTGATCCTAACATATATCAAGAAGATAGAAAAAGTTCCAGTTTTATAGTCAGTAAAATCTTTTAGACCAGGTTATATAATTGTAGAATGAATGGAAACTTGTTATATACTAATAGGAAAAAAAACCTAAAATTTGCAAAGTCACTGCACGTTACCGATATTAATTAAGACATAATACTGTATAATGTTTCAATTTCTTCAAAAAGTAGGTTTTAATTTAATAAGAATGGAGAACTAATTATTTTAAAAAATTAATCTCAAGTAATGTAACTACACATTTAACTATCCTAAATTCAGATTAGGCAATATTCCTACAGTTTTAATAGTTACTATTTCTGAATTATTAACTAATTAAGATTAGAAATATGGCCCTTATAAAACATGAATTATGATTTTGTCAGATCGTATTTAGTTTTCAGTTTTATTCTTACTTACAGTTTTATTTTTATTTCATACTTGAAAAGGTTATCATGTGTGAATATGTATTGAATAGAATTTGATAAAAAGAAAATTGGGCACCTTATTGCCTACTGGAGAAAGCTACATTTTAAAAGATTGTATCAGAATATTCTTTCATTTCATGTTACCTTCATTGCGACCATACAAAATTGACACTTTTCTGACTTTAGCTACGTCATCGCAGTAATGATGATGGTGATGGTGATGAAGATTAAAAGTATAGTTCATACAGAGCACGTTAATACAAATTGTACAAATTTAAAATGGAACAAAATCACTTTTTCAGTATGGACACGATTTTCAAACATGATGTAAATCCATTTAAATGGCATTTTCATCATACACTAATATGGAGGGCAAAAGCTCAAAATGCTTTCAAAGGGCTCTTTAATAAAGTTTAGTAAAAAATGTTCTCAAAATGGCTGCAGGCCTAAATTTAATTTCTCTGCATGCACATGCTCACAGAAAATTTTGCATACATACATACCCATCACGCTATTCTCTTTTGGGTTAAGCAACATTTTGAAAAATGCAGAAAAAGAATAAAAGATATTAAGCAAAATAAATTACATAGAGGAGATAAAGAGAAAAAAAGAAATTTGATTTATACCATTATTATTCTTCATATTTTTCGAATCCCAGCAAACCATCCTTACATCCACAATGTCTATGCATTGCATCATACACTGTATTTATTTCTTATACTATAATATCTCACATCTGTCTTTTTAAAGATCTTATCAAGTCCATCTATTCAGGGTTTTCCTCTCAACCCAGTTATCTCTTATATATTTCTTTTGGAATTCAATCTTCATTCATTCTATCTAAAGGACCAAAACATCTCAAAATATTTCCTTCATATTGGTGATACACCATTCAGCATACCGTATTTATTTTTTACCCTATTCTTGTTTATAATACATACAACACTTGTTACTTGTTTCTACTGCATATAACTTACTTTTATATTTCTCGTAACATACTCTCTTACTTACATAGAACAAATCATACTGTAGCTGTTTTAACTTCTTTTAATTTGTTCTGCAAACCATTTTTAATACTCATTCTTACTTTTTACTGTCTTCTTTCCCCATCTTTAGTAAACAGTCTGCCAAAGTACATGTTCATCCATGTATCCTATTGCCCTTTTTTCTATGCACAACTTTAATTCACTTAATTTTGTTCACTTAATTTTGTCAAATTTAACTACCCTAGCCTTTCATATATTAAGTTCCAGATTCATTACTTTGCTTCACTTTAGCAAACATTTACACCAGCTACATTCAAATAGCAATAGAACCTAGATTTATATACCATTTCAGTGCTTTACATCCCTCTAGCAGTTTACAGAGTTAGCATAGTGCCCCCAACAACAATCTGGGTCCTCATTTTACCAACCTCGGAAGAATGGAAGGCTGAGTCAACCTTGAGCCTGTGAAATTCGAACTGCTGAAAGCAGTCAGTCAGCAGAAATAACCTGCAGTACTGCATTCTAACCACTGCGCCACCATGGCTCAAATGCAACATTCATATTTTCATTCAACATATCTCTAATATTACTAGCATTTATTATACACTTGTCCATAAACGCATTAAACAATGAAAAGTATATTATATTTTTTGCTTTATTCATTATTCAATGTTGAACAATTCACTAGTGTTTCATTTATTCTCATGTTTATTTTACTTCCAGCATTTACTGTTCTTATCACTTACAGTATATCAACCAACGTTCAGTTCAGTATTTCTGCAAGATATCTCATAATTCAAAGTTGCTGACATTATAAGTTTTTCTAAATAAACAAAATTCTATAAGCTTTCTCACAATTCATACATTTTCAATATTTTGTTAAATTGCATAAACCAATCTTTATATCTTATTCCAGGCACAAAGCCTCATTGCACTTCCCAAACTGTGTGTGCATAGCTGAGTGTATCTAGGTAGTTTATAGCATCTCTGTAAACAAGATCATTCAGCACCCTTGCATAAATATTGCTTATGTTGAAGCTGAAATCTTGCATCACATTATGCATATTAATAAGCTAATTCTATGAAAGCAATCTACTGTGTGCCAGATCTTGATGTGATAAGTATCACCCACCTTATTTTTGTATTCAGATGTTGAAGTGAAATGAATGGGATGTTACCACAGAGAAATAGCTCTCAAGTAATTAGGAGTATGCCGTAAAACTTGACAATCAAGATTCTAAAAAGAGGAAGTTTCTAAAGGAAAATCAAATAATGTAGTCCTTCAAATGACCCATGAGTATTAGATAATTTTGTGATACTATGCCCTCCAGGTTATATTTAGCCCCTATCAACTCCTTCATCATCCCGACATAGGAATATTGAGTCCTGGATACATATCAGAATGTCTTCCCTTGTATTCATCCCCAACACTTAGCTTGGTATCTGAGAATCTATTTCAAATGTTTATGCTGGCTGAAGTACAAAAATTCTGTAAAACGAACAGAATCTCTTCAATGCTGGCAAGTGATCTATGGAATACCATTCCAACAGAACCAGTACTGAATGTGTACAGACATTTGGAAAGGACCAAGATTTGCTTTTCTGCAATATTTGTCTCCCTATAATTGGTTGTTACAATTTACTGTATCGATGTTGTATTATTACAATGCTGGTGATTTATTTTTTTATTAACTTTTATTTATTACTATAAAATTAATATAATAAAGCGGTCTGATTTCCTATTTAAAAACATGCTTAAAATATTTATATTGTTGATGCTTCAGACAGTGTTGAAATGATAGTTGTTAATGTAATTTAATTTTATTGAAGTGAAAATATTTTTGCAGAAATACCTTCATTCTTAGCATTAGGAATTCTATTTGCAAAAGACGACTAATAAAACAGAAGTTCTGAAATGTTGAAGAACCACAGTGCCTTAAAATGATATATTAATATCATTTTAATATCATGTGTGCAATAGCATCCTTGCCATGAATGAAATGTATTTATTTATTTGTTTGTTTGTTTTATTTTATTAATCAGATTTAGATGGTAATTCATCTCGCCAAAGGTGACTCTGGGCAGCATATAATAATCCAATAAAACATCACATACTGTATATAAAAACAATCAAATAAAGTAAGTATGTAAAAATACATGCTCACAATTAAAATCAAAATTAAAATATACAAATCCCAAGCACGGAGGGAATGAGTATGTCCACCTCACTAGTGGAGCCATTTGAACATGTCGTGTTCTGAGGTATCCCCAGACTGGATGACATAACCTGGTCTTGAACAATTTACAGAACATCAAAGGAATGGAGCCAATTTAATCTTGGAAGAAGGGAGCGAATGTTCTACAAGACAGTGCCAAAGTAGAGAAGCGAGACCTGCCTCCTGGGACCTAGCAAATCTAAATCCCTTGTAGATGATAACCATAACATGCCTTTTTGCCAGATCTACTGGGATGGGCTAGTCCAAGAGAGGCAGTTCCTCAGATAATCTGGTCCCATGAAATGAAGGGCATTAAATGTTAGAAACTGAATTGTTCCAGAAGCAAACTGGCAACCAATGCATCTTGCAGAGCAGAGGTGTGACATGTGATGTTCTAGAAACACATATAACTCTGCCAGTGCTGCCTCATTCTGAACCAGTTGATAAATGCTTTTACTGGGATTATAGATGAACAAGAAATAAATATACCATTTACTTCTAATAATTCAATTTTACAGAGAAACTGTAAGGTAGCACAGCCACCCACTTTGTGCTTCCAGAAGCAAAATGAGAAGCATAGTTCTACCAAGGTTTTAACCACACTCCCACTACTTTCCACAACTCTGGTCAGGTTTTTAAAGCATTTGAGATCTTAAACACTCTGTTTGAAAACTGTGACTCAAGAGGATTCTGAGCCATAGTTTGAGAATCACTGTCACAGCAATTTATTATCACTTTCCTGAAAGAAAGAGGTTCTAGAATTTATTTCAGAAAGCTTCACTATCAGTAATAAAATAGGCTATAACTTTTCTGAGAATAATCCCTTTGGTCGTCCTCAGTTGAAGAATCACCTTTTTTTTCCAGTTTAACTTGGTTTTTGGTGAGGGTACTTGGGCATAATGATTTCCTAAGGATATCTTTAACCATTAAGTGTCATGGAATTGTACTATCTATAATTCATAGATTCATGCATGCCATGCATTTACTTCAAAGACACTGAAAACTAAATGTACATTTTTCTCAGTATATTGGGTACTTGGTTTAAATGGTGACTTAACATACAACTGAATTGCATCTGTTAGAAGGACATTCCTCACTGAATGCTTTGCTTTTCCTACGTTATCCTGCCCTTCGGCTTCCCCAGCTGTTCTTTGTTTGCTCTTTTGGATAAAGGGAAAACCATTCAAATCCCAATGCTATAATTTACTATTCCCAGAGTACTGACCCTTATCAATATACAAAAATATAGAGGAAAAAGAGCATTGTCTTTAAATATATTTCAATAAACTGGGCACAAATGAACTTACCAGCACTTTTAGCTGTGATCTTCGATCCATGCCTGAGCAGACGAATGCACACGTCTTTACTACAATGGTTAACCATTCGCAAATGGATACTCCTCCGGGTTTGGATTTTTACTAGGCATTTCACCATATTGACTAAAAGCTGTATTTTCTATTTCAGCTTTATTGAACTAGCTATCCATACCAGCTGTGACCTTTACCAACTTTCCACTGTGTCCAGCTTGGAAGAGCCCAGCTGAATGAATCAAATAACAGCTTCTAATTTGGCCAATAGAAATAGCCCACTAGAGCACAGAGTTAGTATCTATTTTTAAACCCTTCCAACTGGTTCATAATACACAAAGTAATTAACAGCAAATACCAACTGTTCCCTTAACAGTTGTTAATTAACAGCTGCACTATACAGTATATACTAGGCTAAACGCTTGAAATGTTTACTTAATTGTAATGCAGACCTATTGAAGCAACAGACATAAAAGTTCACCAGTATATACTGTATATATTAAAGCCAAACTAAATCATTATGATTTTCATATGGGGATTTATTTTGTTTTTTAAATTTGAACCTACATGTTTAATTATCTGTAGAGGTGATCCTATTTAATTCAGTTCAATGGTTGCAAAAGTTGAAGATATAAATACTGTATTGAGGTTCTAATATTTTGCAGACCTGAGAGGCATTTTGTCTTAATCCCAAGGCTATCACACAATCCCACTGAGTTTTCATTCATAAAAGTGGGAAGAAGAAACCTAGAGTTTAAATCTTACAGCACAGATATAGAAAGCCTGACTTCTTTGCACTGGGGCGAATAATAATGTAATGTAGCCAAATTGTGGCTAGGAACCTTCTCCCAAATGTAAAAAACTTTAATTCAGAACCAAATGACTGCAAATCTAAGATTTACTGGCAAGCCTGGACACGAAGCCTGGCCCTGATGTTGCTCCTTCTGTATCTCCTACTGCATGAAAACCTTGCACACATCTAGGAGTCATGAAATAGAAACAGAAGTAGTGTTTTTGCTAGTGATAATTGATGTTGAACTGCACTATTCTAAGTATACAGTAGACAATAATCATTTGGACCAACAGGTGATCTTCTGGTAATTTTCCCCAAGGTTGACTGACCGAAAAGAGTGATTTATGACTAGTTTTCACACTTAAGAGTGTTGTAGTGTCCCCATAGCAACACTCCAAGCACTTGGCAACCAACTTGCTTTTACAACAGTTGAAGCATCCTTGGGGGGGGGGGGGGAATGTCACGTGATCAACATTTGTGACATTCCCAACCAGCTTCTGACAAAGTCAATGGGGGAATCCAATTTACTTAAAAACTGTGGCAAAAATGGTTGTAAAATCAGGCATGACTCTCAGGACTGCTTCATTTAGGGACGGAGATTCTGGTCCCAATTGTAGTTTTAAGTCAAGGACTACTTGTATTCCCTGTTTCCACATGACAATTCCAGGGTAGCTACAAAATCAGAAGTGATTTGAGGAGAAACCTGCTATATAAATCCAAAGGCGTGCGCTTGTTAAGTCCTCTCCACAGAAAAATTATTTTATAAGAAACATGAGATCAGAGCGATCCAAGGCGATTCCAAGAGACACCTGATGGTAATATTTACAGCAATTCTCTTGGTTCAAAGTTTTGAAAGCAAGAGGCCCTACATAAATCTCAAGACAAGGAGAAAAGGTATTGGCAATTAATACACAATTTAAATATAACTGCAGAAGACAAGATCAAAGTAAAAAAATACACACGGAGTATTCCTAAAATACCATATCAATTTTATTTCCCAAAGCCAATAATTCATCCAAAGCCTTTATAAAATGTTTGATGATTTGGAAAAGCACGGCCTATATTCCTTTAGCCTGATGCAATTATTTTATGTTTCATATCTCCAAAGGTTACAAAACATAGCAGTAATGTACTGGTAGTCCTTGACTTACAACAGTTCATTTAGTGACTGTTCAAAGTTACAACAGCACTGAAAAAAGAACCGTTTTTCACACTTACAACTGTGGTAACATCTCCATGGTCACCTGATCAAAATTCAGATGCTTGGCAACTGGTTCATATTTATGACAGTTGTAGTGTCCTGGGGCCATGTGATCCACTTTTGCGACCTTCTGACAAGCAAAGTCAATGTGGAATCCTGATTCACTTAACAACAGTGTTACTAACTTAACAAATGCAGTAATCCACTTAACAACAGTGGCAAGGCAAGTAAATAAAATGGGGCAAACTCACTTAACAAATGTTTCACTTAGCAACATAAATTTGGGGCTCAATTGTAGTCGTAACTTGAGGACTACCTGTAATGTCTTCACCAGGGCTGAAATATGTGGCCTTCTGAAGATTGTCAGATCTTCAGGGTAGGCTATATTTGGAAAAAGACACCACAAGAAATACTGGAAATCTATTCTATCTATATCTATATATCTATAT
>JANHFJ010006551.1:42862-53234 GCA_032468195.1 Cerberus rynchops | reverse complement strand
TGTCTCCAGTTTCTTGCCATAGCATTGTTTGGCCTCCTTCACCGCTTTTCGCACTTTATATGATGCAGCTTTATATGCATCTTCTAATCCAACCCTCTGCTCAAACAGGAGACCCTATACTATTTCAGACAAATAGCTGTCCAATCTCTTCATTCTGCATTCCTGATTTCCCTGAATCTTACTAACTGGACAATAAATCAGAAAGAATGTTGACTATAACAAAAACTTTAATTCACTGTTTATCATGCTCTAAAATTTGACAGCAACTTTGTTACATGTCTTTTATATCTTCTTTCCTTCTAGATATATCTAGTGCATGCTTTTCATTCATTCACTTTTAAAATTACATTTTTAAAGTTGGATTGGGGAAGAAATGCCATCTGCCTTTTGACTGTCAGGTTATAATTTATTTTATGTTGCTTCATTTCAGGCTACAGCAGATAATGTCCCATTGTATCATGTACTCTAGATTAACATGACACAACATGACATTGTTTAATCTACAAGCAAATACAACAGTGCCAAGCTGCTTGTTGAAAACAATGGATCCTAATGGACACACAATCAATAAAAATCAGGGTGGTTTTGTTTTCAAATGGGATAATTTGTTACTCAAAGACTTAGGCAGCTGAATGTCTTGTAAATTCTAAAACATTTCTTATAGCTTTGTGACAACATTGTGGCAAAGAGAACAAACTCTTTGCACTTTGGAAAACAAAAGTTTGACTACTAAGTAAACCTAATTGAGCAATCCAGAAATATATTTGCAAAGTGTTGTGTAACTTGCTAAGTTGTGTTAAGTATATTTCCGGTATACGAAAGAAGAACCACTAACAAACTAGCCCCTTGTGAAATCACTTGAAAATGAGCCTCTTATGAAAATAGGAAGTATCTGTTCTTGTTCAGCATATCTGAGAGCACTGTAACATAGTCATAATTCAGTGGTGTCTGAAAGATGAAAACTGGTACATGCAGTGAAAAGACAAGTCCAAAGGTTGCTCTGTTGTGTGTTTTAGGGTTGAGGTGAGGTCATCTTCTGAGTAAAATAAATTTAAATGGCCTTCTGTCTCCTCATCTGCTACCCATTCTTTTTTTTTTCTGGATTTATCCCACAGAGTTGCTGGTAATCCTTGACTTAACAACAGTTCTTTAGCAGGAACTATTCAAGGTTACAACAGCAATGAAAAAAGTAACTTATGACCATTTTTCACTGTTGCAGCATCCCCATGGTCCAATCAAAATTCAGATGCATGGCAACTGGTTCATATTTAGGATGGTTTGCGTTGTCCTCAAGTGATCACTTTTTGTGACCTTCTGACAAGCAATGTCAATGAGGAAGTCCAATTCACTTAACAACCATGATAACTAACTTAACAACTACAGTCATTCACTTAACAACTGTGGCAAGAAAAGTCATAAAACAGGGAAATCTTATTTAACAACTGTCTAGTTTAGCAGCAGAAATTTGGGACTCAATTGTGGTCATAAATTGAGGACTACCTATATTCAGAGAAGAATGTAAACATTTTCTTAAACTTGCTATTCCTTACAACAGGGAGAAGCAGCCCAGTTGGGCCAGCAGTCAGCTTCTTTGCAGAAAGATGTTGTCTTAAGTCCATGCGTATGCTTTAAAATGCTGCATTTTCACACTAGACTTGGTAGAAAGCTGAGTAAAATGGAGAATAAGATTTCATCAGATTATCTACATGTCTTCCTTTGCTAGATAGGCATAGGTCTGAAGCTTCCTAAAAATATAAGGTGAAGAATAGGATGGTGAAGCAGTCCTAGGACTAAACATAATCCCAACACTTGGATTAATGATATAATGATGAATTGAGAAAAGAAAGATGGAAGAATCCACATCCTTTCTCCAGAATGCAGAATGTATTGAGGCCATCTGCAGTGCTGCTGTTTCCATTGTCATGTCTATATGCCTATTTATAATAGCAAAGAAGTAATGATTTTTGCCAAGAAGGAATGCGTAATGCCTGCTTGAAGGATCTCAGGCTTCAGTGCTATCAGCAGATATTCAGTTCATGTGCTGTTACATATCCAAATAACAAAAATAATTTTGTTTCTTGTTCGGGAAAAGAACTACAGCTGTAGTACAAAAAATTGCTGATAGGAATAGAAATCCCTATCTCCTGATCTTGTAGTGACTCCTAGAGTTAAAAGAGCTTCAGATTGCTTTTGTAAAATGGAAATTGTCAGGAACCCTTACAAATCAGTTTGATTTTGGCTTACCCTACAAATGAGGTACTTTATTCTATATAGGCACGTCTCAGAGATGGTATTGTAGATGGTCTGGAACCACTACAATAAAGCAAATATATCACAATAAAATGAGTCATATGAATATTTGGGTTTCCTAGTGTATATAAAAGTTATGTTTGCATTGTGCTACTGTTGTCCATTCATTGGGTAATAGCATTATATCTTTAAAAATATACACATCTTAATTAAAGAAATACTTTACTGCTCAAAAATGGAAATTATCATCAGAGCCTTCAGTAATTTGTAATCTTTTTGCTGGTGGATGATTTTGTGAAGAAAAAAAAAGCCACAATATTTATGAAGTGCACTGTAGCAAAGTGGAGTAAAACTAAGTATACCTATATAAAGCAAGTATTTACTACTAAAATTATATAAATATTATTACAATATAAAGCATCACACACCATAAGAAGCATATAAGGGTGTTTGTGTCAATAGATGATGAAGAGAACAAAATGTTTGGTAGTCATAATTTTGATTATGAATGTACTTATAGTCAAGATAAAATACAATTCATTCATGCATCCATTCAACTTTATATAGCCATCCTTCTATCAGATGGATTTCTGGGTGGCAAACAAGAATCAGAATCATAATTTAATTAAAGCAAAATGCCATTAAAACAATGTGGAGGACTTGGTAAATCTGTCACATTTAACCACACCATTCAGACTCCATGAATAATCCTGTCCCAATACTTGGGAGGAAGTTTATTCTTCACTGTCTTCTTGAAAGCTAACAAACTGCACCATTCATACTTCCAGGGGGAAGTTCTTCCATTAGAGAGGTGCCATGAAAAAGAAGGTATATTTCTTGAAGGCCCAACATGTGGCACTATTCAGGATAATTTGCAGCAAGCTCATGCTGCCAGCTCTGGTAGGATGGGCAGAAACCACCATGGGTAGAAGTATCCTGAGTTCCTGCCATGTACGCCATTAACGACCACCTTGGATTGAACCTGCAAGACTACTAGTGCAGCTCACACCATAGGGGTGTTACAAGGGTATACTGTGATGTTCCCACTACTGCCAATGCCACTGCCTTCTGGACCAGTTGCAGCTTTTGAATGCTACCCAAGGATTACATTGGATAGTCCACATTGGACATAGAGTGGATTGCAATAGTCCAAATAGTCCAGGAAGTGACTAAGGCATGAGTGATGATTAGCAGTGTTTCAACCTCTAAGGAAGAGCAGATTAAATATACAAGATGAATTTTTGCAAACACTCTCTGCCATCTGTTCTTTGAACAGAAAGTATGAGTTCAAGAGAACCCCCAGATTATATGTAACTCTGATTGGGACAGAGTGATCCAGACAGAATTAAAGATGGCAATCCACTAGATAAGGAGGGCACTAAACAGTTTCAAGATGTGTCATACTCTTCTCTTCAAAAAGAGAGGATCTGAATCAAAAACACATATAAAAATATAATGGGTAGAGTTGATTATCTACCATCAAGGCAATGTCAACTCTTAGTGATGACATAGATTTTTTCCATGGCAAACTATCCCTAATTTAATTCTTCAGGTCTTGCACAGTGCACTCATCACCACTGTAATGAGTCCCATCCATTTTGCTGCTGGTCATCCTACTCGTCTCTTTCCATTTTGTTTTCCAGATTAGAGCCTTCTCCAGAGAACAGGTCTTCATGAAATGTGTCCCAAAATAGGAATATTTCAGCCTGGTCATTTGTGCTTTAAATTATAACTTTGGAATGATTTGTTCAATGATCCATTTGTTTGTTTTGTTGCACTAAGTCCAACTGTACTTCCTTACAGTGTCACAGGAAATACCACTGCTTGCACTATATTCTGAACTGTTGCAGTTATTCATGCTTACTTAAAACATAAATTTTCCTTAAATATTATTTGTGATATGCTCAGAAAAAGGGAGGAGATGGCACAGAAAACAGATCTTACATCTGATAGAACAGAGTTGGGAGGAACAAAAATCACTGACTGTCAGTTGTTCAGCAATAGCAGCAACTAAAATAACTTCTGCAACAAGAATAAATCAAACAATGTCAAACCTAAGACAATATGAAGGAGAAGAAGGAATGGATTTATATATTGAGAATAATTCTGGCATTTAATTTATTATTATTATTTCACTAAAACTGTATTCAGAAACTCCTGTAGTTTGTGTCTACTGCCTGAGCTATTCTGCTTTGGTAGATCATGAGATTCTACTAAGAAGTAGATTCTGAAGTCTTAAAATATACTTAATACCATACAGAATACCTAGACAAATTATCAAGCCTTCTTAAGCCAAAAACGTATACCCATATTAAACTTAGCTTAATTTTTACTGATATTTTTAGTTCTAAGCACTTTTGGAAAATAGAAAATAACAATATGTTGAGTCTAATGAAAGCCGATTTTATAATTAAAGGAACATTTTGACAATTCAGATTGGATATGTTTGACTGGTAATCAGTTTCATTATATGAAGAACACTCCTACCTGCCAGCAGAGTGTGTGTGTTTTTTTATACTACACTTTTCACTTGCTGCTGCAATAATGTCATTAAATAAAACTTTTCACTTCTTGAAGTCCTTGAAAAGGGATTAGTAAGCTTTCTCCTTGGGGGTGATTTGTAAATTGCTTTGCAGAGAGCTTAAACTCATGATGAATATAGCTAGAAAAGGTGTCATCAGCGATGCATTTGGGTGTCATTTTTTATCAGATTTGTTTCAACTACTCACAGAATACAATATATCAAAGTATATCCCTGGTTTATTTTTTTAAGAACATTATTGGTTTTAAAAATGGTGCTTTTCTAGATAATGGGCATTTATGGATTTTAACTGAATGAGATGTTTCAAGGCTCATTCATAGTTTTTTTTTTAAAAAAGGGAAGATTGGCAATATTTGCAAATATTATTGGGGTTTTTTTTTCCTTTACAACCAAAATCGATATAACTTTAGGGGATGCACAGCTTGTGTTTAAAATAATTTCCTGCTGAATAAATTTGCATATATGCAAAAACATAGCAAACAAGTGTATACATACATGTGCATAAATACATATACACACTCTCAAATGTACCCATCATTCTATTTCCTTTTGGGGAAGCAACAGTATGTCAAGTGTATAAAAATAATTAAAAATAATAAAATAATTTAAATTATTAAAAACAATTATATTTAACTGAATAATTAAAAAGAGTACCTTGATTGGGCTGTTGTTTGCTGCTTGTTAGGTATTGTTTACAGTTTGATTCTTTGTCTGAGTGTTGATTACTGGTGAGGATATGTTCTAGTGTTTTTGTTTCCTTTTTTATTTTCTCTTTTGAATAGTATGTAAATGTTGTTACCTTTATGTGCCTTTTGATGGCTGATTTGCCTAAGTGTCAAGTTTCCAGGAATTTTCTAGTATTTTTCAATATAGCTTGGTCTACAATGTTCACAATTTCCCATTTGAAATTATGGTTAAGTCTCTTCATGTATTGTGAAATTATGGAGTTGCCATCACGTTTTCTAGCTGCTAGTAGGCATTTATGGATTTATTCTTCTAGCATAATGTAACAGCTGCTATGTAGAAGAAGCAGGCAGAAGATTCAAGGACTCTACAGTTCAACCTTGGGCTACGAATATTCTCCTCTATTAATTTGACCTTCATTCATTGTCCCATATGACCAAGCCATCAGCATATTTTGGGTGAATTTTTGTTGCACTGTTAATTAATTTTTGTGTATTCCACATTTGTTCATCACTTTCTTTGTTCTACAACATACACTTAAGTACCCTGAGATCAATACTTTCCACTTCGTGTTATATTTCTCTTTACATATCCAACTCTTATTTCCATGTAACAAATTGGGCAGAAGCACATATACAATAGAAGTTATTCCCCTATTTCAATAAACATTCATTCCTCACAATGCCTCACAGATTACTCACTACAAACGTTCCTTCTATGTATCAGCAGAAAGCCATTGAACAACTTAGGAAATATCCTCATTATTTTCTTACTTAAAGTTCAATGCTGAACCACTTGCTAAGTATCTCATTTATTTTTATTTTCATGCACGCCTTGCTTCCATATAAACTATTGCTGTATTCACAATCAGCCTTCAGTTCCATATTTCTTCAAATCCACACTTGCACATCATTTTTACTTTCTTTTGCCAGGTTCTTCTTGGGTACTTGCATTCATAGCATTCATTTCAATTCCACTCCTTGAAATATCACTACCATTCTTATTCAAATCAAATTACTATTTCTAGCTTGCCCTCACTTCAGTTTCATTCCAAATCATTCATCACTTTTATTTTTAATTCCATTCACTCTGTTGAAGCCAGCTTGTTTAGCACTTTTCATCCATTTCTCAAGTAGTATTTTATTCTACCACCACCTCCAAAATAGCTTTGAATTTCCTCTCCCCTTTTTAATCTTCATACTTATTTTTTCCAGCTATCTTTTCTCCTTCACGTATACAATATACGGGATCTTTGTCTCAACTCCAGTTTTTGCAGCTATCATTCTCCTGCATTTTTTTCTCGTTCAAGCTTCTTGACTTTTTCACTCCACCAAACAAACTATTTTATATTTTGCATCAGCATAACTCCACATGCTTCTGACACAGACTTGCATAATTATTTAAATTCCATTTCATGCATCTTGTAGTTCTTCTTTATAATACTTTCTGGTCCATTCAATTGGGAGATCAAATCTATTTTTAACTCTTTTTCATAGAGGATTCCTGGATTAATTTCCAACCTAGTGCTAGGATTCTATTTCCAACCTAGTGCCTTTTACTTACTTTTGTACTTATTTTTTCTTAAATCTCTCAATAGTTCATCACATGTGCATAAGTAGGCAACAAGCAGATTTTTTTTTACAGTAATACCCAGTCACTAAAGCATCACCATTCTTATGTTTCCTCTATTTTTTTTCTCAATCCTACCCAACATTTCATGTAATGGATTTCATTCATTCAGAACACTGAGCAGCTCATCCCTGATCGTTCAATTAATATTGCTCACTGGAGCATAACATGTAACTATCACTTGCCTTTAGATGTCTATTTTTGTATGCACCCAGAACATTGTAGATAGCTTTAATTTATACTTTTTAATATATCTTGCTGACATACCAATACTACCTGACATACTATTAAATAAAATCTGAACTAAGGACTAATATAGTTATGGATAAATGGAATTCATTTGAATTAGTGTGTAATTTTCTAATCAAATCTGAAGGATTTGAATATTCAATAAGACAAAAAAATCAAACAATGTTATCATAAACGTGGGCATTGTATAGACCCACATTTTTAAACATACATTGTGGAATTATATAGTGTTGAAGACAAGAGAAGATGAATATGTAAGCTTTAGTAAAGGTCAAAATTTGACAAAGTGATAGCTGGGCAAGACTAACCACTTACTGATGTGAGCTTTGTGAGAGAAAATATGATTGAAACAGAGACAGATTTTGGGGATTGGGAGAAAAATTATATCATCTAGGCAGCAAGCTCTAGGAAATAAATCAAAACAAAAATGCAATCAGAACAAGGCAGCATCAATTTTTCAAAGACAGAATGGTTTAAATATTTTGCATGTAACAAATAATGAAAAGGGAAGAACATACTTGTACTGTCAGAAAACCATGGATAGAACACCTGAGTTAGAATTGTTGCAATCAGCAACGGAAATAAATAATTTGTCTTTAAGACACATTCTTGAAACTTAAATAAAAAGACTGAGAGTGAGTGTAACTCAATAAAGGCATTAGGAAAGAAGCTCACAATATAGAAGCAAACAATTAAAAATTCAAATGTATGTAAAAATGTCAGAATTAGCTGTAAAAGTGGAAGAAGATATTGTATTACTTTCCTCCCCAAAAATAAAAACATGCAGTATCATGTGCCAAAAAATAGGCTGAGTCCGCCTAAGGACAGTTCTCAACTTTTAATATATTAGAAATACAAATGTCACATAATTTGCATGAAAACATTGAGATAATTCTTTAATTCTGAGGAAGAGAAACAAATAGCATACCACTCCATAGTGCTTTACTGCACTCCCTGGATGATTTACAATGTCAGCATGTTGTCCCAACCATCTGGATCCTCATTTTACCAGCCTTGGAAGAATGGAAGGCTGAATTAACCTTGCGCCCCATCAGGATCAAACTCCAGGCTGTGGACAAAATTAGCCTGCAATACTCCATTTTAACAACTAGACAGAATTTTGGGGAGTCCCCAAAGGGTGCCAGATGGAATAATGCTGATTTTTCCCTTAATTAAGCAAGGGTGGCTCATATAGGGTTGAGATTTGACCAACATCTGGATTAGCCAGGTAGTGAAAAAACTTAAATTGAATTGAATTCTCAGCTACTTCTCTTTTGGGTATTCAGACTAAATCACTTGAGTTTTCCCAATCCATTAAATATGTTTCTTACTCTGTCATAATTTATTAAATGTGTATTACTAATTTATGTTAGTTAGCTAACTGTTGCTATTTTGTGGTACAGGTGAAATTGAGGAGTTCTACATTTAATACGTTTGCTGCAAGTTATCACAAAATATTTAAAGAATTAGAATTTATCAGTACATTTGTCCTTACATTTTCCTAAACTTGAATGAGGATCTGATATTTAAAAATTCTTACTGACATCTTTCTTGTTTTCACTGCTCCTTTATAAGTACTATAATTAAAACATATTGAATTGGTTAATATTGGTTTTTAGTTCTGATTAAGAAGTAGCCTCTAGTCTAAAGGGTTATTGGTATAAAAAATTCAGGTACAAAAGAAGAGTAATTTGAGAAAGGTGGGTGAGGACCCAGATGTTCTATTGTAAATGCACTATGCTTTCCAGCTGTTGCTGGCAGGGTTGGAGAGATTTGCAGACTTATGAAAACAGGAATTAAAGCAGGACCAAAATTAAAAAGAAGTCAACTTAACATAGAGCTGTCATTTAGTAGCACAACAAGCCAGGGAGCACTTTCTCCCAACATTTCATTTAATTCATTAATAATTAATGATAAATAGGGAAGCTCTTGGAGCTTTTCCATACTGCCACTTTAAGCTTCTTGAATTCTATCCAAAATCCAGCTAGAAATCCAGTTGGCATCCATACCTCATTTCTAGACTTCATCCTCTCTTCCTCGTTGAACAAGAAACGTTAAGTTCCTGCTCTTTAAACATGATATCTTTATGATTCTAATACCAGAAGTAATGAAATGTTACTTCTGTCCTTCAAATATTCCTCATTGTATGGAAAATACAATAATGAAATCATTTCTGAAATTCTTCAAAGTTTTTTTTTTTAATTTTAAATGCTCACATGCAAATAAGCAAATACATTACAGCAGAGCGAAACAACTTGATAGTGATATCTACTGTCTAACATGGAAAGCATGCTTAAATTTCTCTGCTATAATTACTAGAAATACCATGATTGTCCATGTTATTAAAGTTTAAGTAGATAAAAATATACATTTTAGTTAAGACAACTGTATTAATTTGGCTTTTAAAAATTATGCTGACCAAATATCATGCAAATATTATTTTGGGCTTTTAAACTATACTTTTAAAAATCTGATCATTTATTCTTTGATATTATTTATAGATCCAACACGATTTGTGGTGGCACCTACCAGCATGGATGTCACTGCTGGTGAAAGTATTCTTCTGCCTTGCCAAGTATCTCATGATCATCCACTAGACATTGTCTTTACTTGGTCATTTAATGGACGTCTGATAGACTTTGAAAAAGATGGAGATCACTTTGAAAGAGTTGGAGGGGTAAATATTATTAGTAGGAATTGTTGCAGACTTCATGAGTGTTCAGTAATAAAGTATTGAACAGTTTGATGATATGTTTATAGAAACAGATCATTTGTATTGTCTGTCTGCTCAATTGTTAACCCTAAGTCTGTTCACACTTATGTTCTCGAATCATAGCAGTTTATAGCTTCAGCAATAAAATATTTGATTTATCTAAGTTCTATGTTACCATGTTAGCTTCTTGATCACATGATCCAAGTCAGAGGTGAAATTCAGCAGGTTGTAGCAGGCTCGCTAGAACCTGTAGTAAATTTTCTAAGCAGTTCAGAGAACCAGTTGTTAGAAGAAATCTCCTTTTT
>JANHFJ010006551.1:23952-36005 GCA_032468195.1 Cerberus rynchops | reverse complement strand
ACACACAAGCAATTTGTCTTCAGTGCATGTGCTCTCAATGTACAACAAAGAAAACTCTACATAGTTAGGAATCACAAGATACAACTCTTAATGACAGTCATGGGGTACAAATAAGCAGTCAAATCATACTAGGAGACAATAATATAAATCGTAAGGGTACAGGCAACAAGTTATAGTCATAGTGGGGTGAGTGGGTGCTGGAACAATGAGAATAATACTAATGCAGACTTAATAAATAGTTAGACAGTGTTGAGGGAATTATTTATTTAGCAGAGTGATGGCATTTGGGAAAAAGCTGTTCTGGTGTCTAGTTCTTGTGCGCAGTGCCCTCTAGCGTCGTTTTGAGCGTAGAACAATTAACCAATGGAATGGCTTGCCTTCAAAAGTTGTGGGTGCTCCATCACCTAAGAAGAGACGGAACAGCCACTTGTCTGGAATGGTATAGGCCAGGGTCTCTTGCTTGAGCAGAGGGTTGGAGTAGAAGACCTCTAAGGTTCCTTCCAACGCTGTTATTCTGTTGAAACACTGTAGCACCTTACTAGAAACTAAGTTCTTTAGTTAAGTAAAGGCTTTCTATTAATTAATGTCAAAACAAATTTATTTTTTTAAATTATGTTTTTTTGGCACAAATCCCATTTAATTATATTTTTACATTTTACATTTGATGTGTTACTATGGAATCTACTCTTGGAAAGACTGTGCTAGGTGCTTCCAGCAAATGCATTCAAACTAGTCATTCTCACAGCTGGTGAATCTTCTGTAAGCAACCAATATAAAAATATGAACCACAATATACTATACACATAGCTCTAATGATCAATACAGATAACTCTTATAGAAAAAGTATCATCATCATAAAAATTTACTTTGATCATAATTTGATGTATGTTTATTTAAAGAGTCAGTCCCACTAAATTCAAAGGGTTTATTTTTGAGTAAGTGCAGCTAAGATGACATTTAGAGTGTTTCATAATGTTATTACTGAAATTAAATAATATGTCTTTTGCAAGCAGAGTCCAACATATATATTTAGTAAACTAGATATGTGTTATTTAGTAAACTAAATATGTGTTTAAAAAACAAATACATTACATAGCAATTTGTGTTCATACTAACAGCCAGAATCATTAGAAAAGCTTGAGAAATTGCATGCTTGTCAAAATTGATTTATAGAATATGTATGTACAGCTCAAGCTGTATTGTTAAGACTTATTTAATACTGTATGTCAAAGTTCCTGACAGTATAGCTTGTAGTATAAAATAAATAAATAAAATTTTAAATGTTAAAACTACTTTACTTTTAAAGTTTCATTTTCAATATCATTTTGAAAAGAGCAGCTAAAATTGTGACTTCAACTCTCAGTCATCACTATGATTTCACCCTTAAAACAGAGATTTCCCATCTATTTCCTGAGGAATGGAAGACCTCCAGAATGTGGGATATGGGGAAAAGGAATGTAAAAAAACAAAAACAAGGTACCAAATAGAGGGGAATGGGATGAAGCCTCCATGGGCACCAAATTATTGGGCTAATAAACTTACATAATTCTTCAAGGGTATGGTCTGGTGTAACCAATATGATTCCCAGCTATGTTACTGTACAGAGGGCAATTGGAAAACAAGTAATAAGAGGTGGAGAGAATGAGAAGTTCTTATTGCTTCTCATATGTTGATCCTCAGTCAGTAATTTTTTTTCCTAATAAAGTCTTCTACTCAGAAAGGCATTCTATTGGATTTTGGTGAATATCTATAATGAGAATATTCCAGATCTGGGGAAATCCTCAGTGAATAGATTTCTCTGCCCTCACTGCTCAGATTTGCTTTAATCATATGGCCAGTCGGGCAACAGTCCATCTCCTAGTAAAAAGTACAGTGCTAAAAGTCAGCACTGAGGGGGCACAATGGATCAGCGGTTAAAGACACTGAGCTTGTCAGCTGGACAGTTGACAGCCCAGGTTCGAGACCCGAGCTCCATTTAACGGGTGAGTTCCCGTTACTTTCTCTAACTCCTGCCTAACCTAGCAGTCAGAAAGCATGAAAATGTGAGTAGATATATTGATACCATTTTGGTGAGAAAGTAATAATGTTCCATGTGCCTTTGGCTTATAGTCATGCAGGCCACATGAACACGGAAATTGTCTTCGGACAATGCTGGCTCCGTCAGCCAAGAAACTCAGATGAGCATCATGCCCTAGAGCTGGACAGACTAACAGGGAAAACTTTACCTTTTTGCAGGTCAGCAGAAGGTCCCCAGATCAGACAAGACAGTATCCACAACACGGTTTTCATGCAAAAAATACCAAACAAACCTGATTTGTGAAATAATTCATGAAATCATTTTGCCTCCCCCCAAATATTAACCATTTCCAATCTCACTGCCATAATGAACAAAGAGGTAATGTAAGGATGTCATTGAAACTCTGCATTTCCAAAAAGGCATGCAAAGATTACACCAGATAAATGGTTCAAGCTAAGGCACACTTATCTGAAAAGATAAACCACTAAGTCTTTAGGGCTTACTTCCCTATGAATGTGAATAAGATTGTATTGAAAGTCTATAGCATTCCAACGATAACATTCTATCTACATTCAGATTAGAAAGATTATAGGAATTTAAACATTTTGTATTTTTCACCATTGCAAATGTTCTTTTTTCATTTCTTTTTTAAAACTTTTCTTATATACCCTTTTAAAAAACTGAGCTACTGTACAAGAAACAATTTTCTGAGTCCTTTTACATGGGAAAAAATAATAATGCTTGTGTCTCTTGTGCTAAAGAAAACATATCTCTGCTAAAAAATAACTTTAGTAACTGTATTTAAAGTTTATGTCAGAATAAAGCTAGAATACAAAGGAAGTTTTATAAAGATGTTCTCCCTTAGTGCTAAGAATTTCAATTGATCCAAATCAAAAAGGTAATGCCCAAAATATCCCAAACATTTCAAGTTTGTTATAGTTTATATCACCATCATGGGCACTGAAAACTCTGCGGAAGTAGGCAGTGTAGAACAGATCGAACACTGAAATCATTGGGCTACTTTGGACAATATATTTTGCATCTGGATCTCCTGCACTTCCTTCTAAAAAGAACAGATTTTTATAAGGTCATTTTTTTTCTTAGACTTGAACAGGAAATTCTTGCAACTCTTCATCTTAAATGTGGACTACTTCTGCAGGCTATTATTTGCTATGTATATCTCACTGAGGGGAACCAAAATGTATTTTTGTTTATTTTGGATGTTTCATAACAGGTCCCCCAGGTCCTCCTGAAGCTGTGACAATTGATGAGATAACAGACACTACAGCTCAGGTTTCTTGGAGACCAGGAGCAGATAATCGCAGTCCCATTACAACATACGTTATTCAAGCAAGGACCCCATTTTCTGTTGGATGGCAAGGAGTAAATACAGGTATACAAGCACTTTAAAACATACAGAGTGTGATTTTTAAACTTGTCTATAAACACAAAATGGTCAAGTCAGCGTCAGACTATAAAATGTAATATTGATGAACAGAAAATGCAGTAAATATGGTGATCTTCAAAGAGAAAGTAAGAAAATCAATAATTCCTACAAGTTCATATTCATCATGTCATTCCCTTTCATAGTAAGCAATATTATACAGTGCACAGTAAAGCATACGAAATAAGAAAAAGAGAATCTAATTTATATCAATTCACTCAATCAAGTTAATTCTTTTTGTATTCTACCCATATTCTTTCACCGCACATTCTTTCTTTACTGTCCCAAAGGTGCTTTTTCAAGAGGCAGCTGGACTTTGTTTTTCCTTTCCTTGTTTTTCCTTTCCTTTCAAGGAAAAACAAAGAAAGTCCAGTTGTCTCTGGAAAAAGCACCTTTGGGATAACCATGACCGCAATCATTTGCCACATTTTGACCCAGCTACCTTGTTCCATCTTAATTTTCAGATCCAAGTTTTTTGTATTGTATGTTTTATATACGAATCATTCCAGTTCTCACCCAAAAACACGACATTCCTTACATGCAAAATTAGTTAGACATTTAGACAATTAACGAACATACTTCTAATTTCCCTAAAGCATTCTTTAATGAATACAGGTACATTAATGAAGATGCTAACACACATCCTTGTCCTAGTCCCTATTTGTTGTTGAACTGTCCTATTTAGTGTCATACATTTTTATATCCATCAGATGTACACTTACTATGTGTACATGACTCAAGCCTATTCACTTCATTAAATTAAGTAGCATATAACAGGTGTTTCCCAATCATACATGTCTTAATTGCCTGCTAAACAGCAAAATTTAATCTGCACCCTCTGTGCCTGGAATACATTTGTATTGCTCTTATCAAATTTCGTTTATTGTTAACACTCCTATCTTTTTAGTCTGAATTCTGCCAGTCATGCTAGGATGAACAAGCTACCTTTGCTTCTGAACAGAAAACAATGTCATTCTTCCCATGTTAGGCACAAATGCAGTCTTCCCAAGTGATAGCGCTGCTCAACAGGCAAACCACATTCATATTTTAAGATTTTTGCAGTATCAGTACCATCTATACCTAAAGCCTTACAATTTTCAACCCTGTTACTGCATTTTTTTTAAATTTCTTTTTTGAGGGGAGGAATTTTTTCCCTTGGGCATTAGTACTGTACATACAGCATTTCAATTCTACCATTTAATTACAAACCTCACACACATATCTTAATGCTCCTTGCAGTGACCCCTTACTTCACCGCTTCATTTCAATTTCTTTCATTCTTTTGAATTTTATTCAGCCTAATGACAACTTATTAGCCCTTTGCACCCCCCATTCCCCAAACCATTTGGTTTTTTGTTTATGTCATATTAGTTATAACTAATCGATTATGCTGATCAACTGATTAGCAGGTCTTCTGCCCTGATTTTAACCATAAATTCAATATTGATGAAAAATAAGACCAGCCAACTCATATTTAAATTCTGTAGCCTAAGAGTCTATTCTTTCCACTCAGTTTGTGTTCTGTTGTCCTGCTTGCTGTGTTGCTTCAGCATTAAATTTTGAACCTTTAAAATTCTATGTATATAATGATTATCAGGCATACTTTTTTGTTTTTCGTTCTCTTTCCTGATCCATAACATTTCTTCCAGTGCCTGATGTCATTGATGGAAATACATTTACAGCAACAGTGGTAGGCTTAAACCCGTGGGTTGAATATGAATTTCGAATCGTAGCTGCCAGCCTTATTGGAATTGGGGAGCCAAGCAAACCATCAGAGAAACGACGAACTGAAGAGGCCCGTAAGTAGGATTAGAAAAAGAAACAATGTTTCAGTCAGTATTTCTTGATGCGCAATAAAACACATATTTGGCATAAATAGTTCCACAAGGGAGAAATGCATTCAATATAAAATGATCCTAGTTAAGACCATAATGGAGCCATCACGGTCATAAATGGTAACAGTTCTAAATGGGTTGGCTAAAGAAACCAATAGTTTTATAAGGATGTGGTTTTACTCATTTTTAAATTATTTTCAAAAGAAAATTTATCTTTTCTCTCAATAATTTTTACATTTAAAAATCATTGATTAAAAAAATAACTTTAAAAAAATTCACCCATAAGTACACTTAATGTGTACACTTTTATGGAGTGTACAAAATACCACAACAGGCAGCAGATATACCAAACATCAAGAATATAATACAGAATAGTTTATAGTTCACGAAATCCTAGTTTTGTTAGAAAAGGAAGCTTCTTTTAAAAAAAAAATGGTTTCTAAATTTAGCAATACTCAAAAGTCCAAGGTTCAGTCTGTCCCGAATACAAAGTATTTTTTTTTTTAATTAAAACCTGCCTTCCTGTTCCTTCCCACCTGAGGTCATGAACCACAGTTTGAGAAAGCTGACTGAAGTCCTTAGTTGCAAGATGATTCAGGACATTTGTAGCAATGCAATTATGCAGGAAAAGTGCAATAAATAATATTGCATTGAGAAGCAAGCTCATCTTAATTAAAAATATCCAATATGCAAAAAAAAATAGGAGAAGCAAATTTGATTGTGCAAATTGCCTTGAAACTTCAAGCAACTGCGTTTGTCTTAAATCCTAACAAACTTATATTTAAAATCATTGCAATAAGTTATTTTAGCATTGGCTTTGTATTTTGGCCTGCTTGCTAGAGTACAGTATTTTTCTTCTTTTGCAGTTCCTGAAGTCACTCCAGCCAATGTCAGTGGAGGTGGTGGTACTAAATCTGAATTGGTTATAATATGGGAGGTAGGTGATATATGGCTTCAAGAGGGAAATCATTTGTTTTTTTAATGATCAGTTGACTGTGTATGATTTGAAATGGTTACATCAGGCAGTTGATACTTGGGAAGCATCATCTCAAGTGCTGGGTCTTTGGACAAAGAAATTGACTTGAGGATCAGCAAGCCTAACCAGACACTGAGACAGTTTCATAATAAATTGCTCAATAACACAACATCCTTATCTCCACAAAGCAAAAAAACTACAGAGCTCAGAGCTGTGATTATCCCTTACCTCCTATTTGGATAGTAATCCTGGTCTCTTTACTGAAGACACATCAAGCACACATTTCAAATGACCACTCTCTGGTCTAATGTTGGCATTTGTTCACAAGGCATGTTTCCAACCTGGATGTCTTATCATGTGGAGTCGACCAGCATTGAATCCCTGAATTTCAGAGCCTAGTTGAGATGGGTGGGTCACATCACCAGAATGGATAACCACCATATACCTCAGCAGTTGCCTTTTATAGTGTACTGGTCCAACCTGCTGCTCAGGCAGGAAACCTTATGCCATTTCAGACAAAATGGTTGTCCAATCTCTTCTTAAAACTTCCAGTGTTGGAGCATTCACAACTTCTGTGCTACAAATCGTTCTACTGATTAATTGTTCTAAATGTGACAGCCAATGTGGCATAATGGTTAACTTGATCAATATCACAAATCTCTGCTTGGGTGTTAGGGTGGTTATATATGCATTCATGATGGATTAATATCTTTCTATCATTCTCTCTCTTCCAACTATGACCAAGGAGGAAGACAATTTTTAGACAATTATCTCTTGGGACAGATAGCAAGCCAGCTAGAACTCTCCTTTCACCAGTCATAGCCAACTTGTTTCCTTCTTTCCAACAGTCAAAATTTATGTAAAGGGTTTGTCAGGAACAAAGTTTATGAAAAAATATAATGATAATGTTGAAAGTTAATAAACTTAGAAACCTTGCAAACAGACCTTTTGTCAGGTAATTACCTTGAGATTACATTGTTTGGTTGCTAGTAGTTTACACCATACTTCAGCACATGGTCTAGTGTTCACATCTTGTTAAAGTAGTCATATTCTTTGCTTCCAAATTTACACTGTATATTTCATCTGCTGAAGTAGAAATAGCACACAAATGTGTGGAGAGAGAGACATTGGTGAAAAACTGGAGATCTGTGATCCAATAGTTTGAATAGTTTCAAAAGCCTAGGTTTTAGTACTTCTAAAGAGAACTATATTTGAGCATGAAATAAATGTGGTTTAAAAGTTTTACTGAGAAAGAGATTTAAAAAGTGAACATTGCCACATTGCTACCTTTCTTTCTCAGAGTTTTTTTCTAATATCTTCAGTGCTACTTGTTCTAATTATTCAGAGAATGTGAATACATGGAAAAAATGTGGCTATAACTTTCATTTTTCATTTCTGAGCTAAAAGCTTTAATCCTTGTCTCTCGTATTTTCTCTCTCATTTGCAGACACACAGAAACACACTTTCCATAATGCAGTCTAGCTGGCCAGTCTAACTTGAGGTCCAAAAATGTCAAGTTGGAAAATGTGTCATACTCTGTATGATAGCTCAGAAACACTATGGATCCAGCCTATTTTGTATAAATTCTTGCAGACTTAGGCAATCAAAGGCAGATTTTTCCCCCCATGCCTTAGTATTTATTGATTGATAATCACATTTGTAAGGCTTTGTTTGTCCGAGAAAACTCTTGGTCATATAAAACTTCAGCAATAATAAAACAAAATCATATAAAAATGGTCACTAAAAACACAAAATCTCACTAAAAACACAAAACACCTATGCTATACATCCACAGTGAAGCTCCTAAGCTAACAGCCAATCTCTGGGGAAAGGGCCAACTTCCATAAGGCCACCAAAGTTGAAGCTGTTCATACCTCGAAGACAGGTTGTATAGGAGACATGGCAGAGAAATCCCACTTCCTAGAACCCAATGGATCACATTACTCAATGACGGAAAGTAGAACCTGGCAGATCTGCTGGCATAGACAGAAACCATTGGTGAAGGGAAGCAAGTAGACTGATGAAAATTCTGTATGAATTGCATATAGAAACTTATTGGAAGCCAGTGCACGTGACACAGGGATGATGTTTTGTAGGTAGTGAATCTAGTGCTGCATAAGCTCTGTTATCTTTCCACTTGCATTACCTTAATCAATTCACTTGAGAGCCACTTTTTCTTTTCCAATTACTTGTTGATGAATGTTCTTAGAAACTGACATTCTGGTATTTTTCCAAATGTTGCACAGCAGAGATCAAATCTAAACCAAATCCTTCTGCCCCTTAACCTACCTTGAATAAGCCTCATGTATTCCATCTTTTATGCATGTGATTTCTTTGTACAAACACATGGCACAAGGTACGCAAAACAGCATGTAGGAACCAAACAACTATGAATAAGTGGGTAACTAGTGACATTTACCAGCCTCTGAATCTCAGAAAAGCATCCAGGTATAATACAACACAGCAGAAAACCTTTATTGCTAGCTGTTTGACTGTGAGCTCAAAAATGAGCACAAGAATCCTAACTGTCCAAACATAAAGTCCAAAGGAAAAATGTTTACATCCCACCCACAAAACAAAACATTTTAATCAGAAGTCTAGCTGCTCACTGTTAATAATCTCTGCAAGTTTACCAGCAGGATGAAAAAGCCAGGGCTGTTGGCCTTTTCTCTTAATGATATAAAGAGCAGGCTTATGTGCCATCCTGTTAAACAAAAAACAAAACAAAAAAAAACAACCCCAGTGATACATAAAGATAACCATCAAAATATTGAGGTCTATATTTCCAAGTTGAGTGAAGTTTTATTCCTGTGTAATTCATAGAATCAGGTCTTTGCTCTTAGGGCAAACATAATAACTCTTTTGGTAGAGAGGCTACCAAAGGGGAAAAAAATAGGAATAAAATAGCCGTATCCTACACCAAATATGGGATGACCATGTCAGTCTTATCATATGCCAGAACAGTAAGCACTGTTTTAATCTTAAGAGATATACTTTATTAGACTCCTATTTCCTGCCATCTGCTTCCAAGTTTTCACATGTTGATTGGACCTCATGGAATTCCAGGAAACCTATTGGCTATTCCTTGTTTACAGAATTAATCATGCTGTAAGATGACAAGATAATTTGTTTCTCATTATCAGTCCTTTCTAGATCAAGGCTATAGAAGGACAGGGTGATATTGTACTATACTGTACGTTTTGTAAGGTCACCCTTCTACCAAAGGCAAAGAACAAGGCGACATACTCTCCTCTTAAATTCTGTGCTATAAATGTATTGGATAGACCAGTATTTCTCAACTTTAGCAACTTTAAGATATGCAGATTTCAACTCCCAGAATTCCCAGAGATTCCAGGACAATTGATATAGACAACACAAAGGCTAAAGTAGAGTTGATGATTGATATTTTTCATAATCTATCATCTGAAAGTGGTGCTTTCCTTCTGCCTAATAGTTCAGCCAACCTTGATTATGTACAGTAGATCTTCAGATCAAAGAAGAACTATCATGTAGTTCATGGGAATGAGAATATAACTGATAGAATGGTGGGAGGGGGGAGACTTAAGGTGTAAGGTTTCCATTTATAGTAATACTAAAGAACCAGAAACATTTCCAAGCTCCACAAAGATGCTTTTAGAAAAACTTGAGAAATTGCTAAAGCTCTTTTCTTATTCCGCTTCAAAAATACTGTAATAGAAGCCTTCCTCACGTTTGTGACTCGGAGCTAAAGAAGGATGCTATTTGTAGCTGCTATATAAAGCAGAAAATAATCTTCCATCTGCATAAGCAGTTTATTTGATTCTAGAGTATAACCTTTACTTGGATCAAACCACAGTTAGTGCATTTATGGGAGACAATAAACTTACAATTGCCTCTTTGCAGATGGCTGTTAGATGCTTCGGCCTTGATTACTAACTGTCTGAAATGTTTATAAGTATCGCTTGTTCTTCTAACTTCTACTATTTTAGGACTAAACTAAAGCCTTTTCAAAAAGCAAATAGACTATTAAAAGGACATGAACGGTCTGAAACAAATTAGCAATAAAACATAGGATGCTTTTAAAATTGAGTGCTGATTTCCTTTGCCCGGAAAAAGTGTTCCATGGTGAACTACTTAGTTCTACTAATTTTTTTCTGGGATAAATATTACTGTGCCTCTTAACAAACGCAACCTATTGATCAACCTGTTCCCATGTTTCTTCTCTTGGTATAGACAGTGCCAGAAGAGTTACAGAATGGAGGAGGGTTTGGCTACGTTGTTGCCTTCCGTCCAGTTGGTACAATAAGCTGGATGCAGACTGTAGTGGTTTCACCAGATGCCTCCAAATACGTGTTTCGGAATGAGAGTTTACCTCCATTTTCACCGTACGAAGTTAAAGTTGGAGTGTACAACAACAAAGGAGAAGGTCCTTTCAGCCCTATCACAGTTGTTTATTCAGCCGATGAAGGTAAGTATAGCCAAATAATCTGGCAGTATATGATAAGATGGTTGTTTTCAAAATGGCCTTGCGGCCCTCTTATTGTTAATGTCCACATATGCTACTAAGAAATGGTATGTACCCAATTTTAGGTTTCATTCTCTTGTAAATTAATATTAATCATGGTGACATTTTGTTTGAAGAATGAGATAATTCATTTGAGACATGCATTATGTTACACTGCTCATTGAGAGGTTTAAGAGGACCTTTTGGGTCAAAATATTTTCACAAATTAAAATGTTAATTTCTCATTTTAATGCTTAATGGCACCATTATCAGTGTTGGCAGCACATGCAGTAGCATGTTTGCATATTAAGTTTAAACCTATTCCAAAATTACATTAGGATTGTGATGTTTTGTAAAGCCTTTTGATAACTGCTAACCCTATTTTATGTGTATGTATGTGTGTACATATAAACAGATATGCATAATTAATGTCTGTTGAGCATTTATTCTCTGAAGAATGGTACTGAAATTCAGCACGAATTAATCTTGTCTAATTATAAACTATTCCCTTATCTCACTATAGCAGTACATTTTTCTCTAAATTAATTTTAGCAATAAAATCTTACTTGATTTTTTTGAACATAATTGGATAATCCCCACAATGGAGATAATCATACTCAGCTGTAAATCATAATCCATGCAAGTTCAGTCTATAAAGACCTGAATCTAATCACCAGAGTTTCAAATTAATCTCAAATAAAGTTTTGTCTAAACTCAAAGTCAGGTTCTACCTAAAATACTGAAGATGAGTTGGCAGTCAGATTTAAAAATCGTCACCTAGCTCAGCTTGATTACAATCATCTTCAAAAGATCTGAAAGCTGAAAATAATCAGCTTTCTTAATAGAAAAATATTCTTAATAGAAATCGACTCTGACTGTTTTTTGGAAGGACTGATACTGAAGCTGAAGTTTAAAATACTTTGGCCATCAAATGAGAAGAGAGGACTCGTTGGAAAAGACACTAAAACATTGGTAGGAGAGATTAAAGGGAAAAAAGGGATGGCAGAGGATGTTTAGATAGTATCATCAACACAATGAATATGAATTTAGACGAACTCCAGGAGACAGTGTAGAGCAGAAGGACCTATTATCCTTGATGCCTGAAGTCACAGAAAGTTGACCCAACTTAGGAACTAAACATTAGGCTCCTCTTCCAGTTGTTTGCCATATTTTGTTTCTATTAGTACACATAGTATGAATTCAGTCTTAGGATCTATACATTCCCCCAGAGGTGAAATTCAACAGGTTCTAGCATATTCACTTTAACAAGTAGTAAATTTTCTAAGCAATTCAGAGAA
>JANHFJ010006546.1:49640-59992 GCA_032468195.1 Cerberus rynchops | reverse complement strand
CATTTAAAATTTATTTATAACCCTGAGGTATCAGGCTAGGCCGGCTTGTTGAAATAAGTGGGTTTTAAGGGCACGTCAGAAGCCCCGGAGATCCATAATAATGCGAATTTCCGGGGGGAGTTTATGCCTGGTTAAGGCCATTAACACCTGCAGATGTATGCCTCGTGACCTGATGAGAAATAAGGATTGAACAATCATCCTGAGACCCTGGGGGGGTCGGTCTGGGGATTCTTTTGATATGTAATTTTCCCCGTGATTTTACTCAGACCTTGCTTTGCTTTCTCTGCATTCATTTCTTTCCCAGTAAAAGCCCCTGGTTTCAAACGCAAGGGAGCCAGGTTTTTTCTTTCTTGGGATTTGAAAGAGGCAGACGTAACAGTAAGCTTTGTTTAACTGAGAGTTAGAACTGGAGAAAGAAAAGCTTTGAGTAATCCATTTTAATGACTGTTGGGCAATCTGAATATTGTGTATGTTCCACTGTGGGAAATACATCTGTGTATTAGTAGAGAGGTTCTCCTGCTAGGAGAGACATAGGGTCCTGACCTTTTAAAGCAATTAACCGCATATGTGTTTAAAGTTTTAATCCCTCTGGGAGGTCTCAGATCTTGAGAGTTAAGTAGGTGTTTGGATCAAAGGCTGGTTCCTTTAAACCTTATTTCTTTACACCAATTAGTGATTTTTTGTGGTGTCTGCCTTCAAGGCCCTCCATTATCTAGAAAGGAGAGCTTTTCAAAAGATGCCAGTTTGAACCCTGAAAGAATGAGAGTAATTTTTAAAATGGAGATGAGAATGTTGCCTATCAAACAGCAGGATTATTTTTAGTATTTGGGTTTTGCGCCAAAGAACCTTGGAGAAGCTTGCACCCCCACAAAATTTAATTCAGAGTAAAACTGGTACGCATCTCTTTTCTTTTCCTCCAGAATGGTGGGTTTTCTAAGGTTTCTTTTGCTTAAAGTTAGGCAGAATTTTAAAAAGTTTCTCCTACTGTTTGCTAGCAAACAATCAGCTTCTTTTCCTGAATGTCACCATGCCAATGGAAATTTGCACCCTTCCTGGAAAATACACCCAGCTCTTTATTTCAACCAGATGCAGGCATGCAGTTGCTTCATAGAAGCATGGTCTGAAGCATTCATACTTTGTGGTCACAGTTATTCGTTTCATGATTACTTCTTTCAGTATCTTCCCTTAAGTCTCTGGCAAGGTGTCTGGCATTTAGTTCCGTGGTAGGAAATAGGCATGGTTGCTTAAGAATTTGTTTGATTTTAATTAAATTGTTTTAAATTTTTAGCGTCTTATAACTTGGTTATTGGCCATTGATTTAATCCATTTTAATTGTATTTTAATTTTTATGAGTTTATGTTTTTAGATGGCTGTGCACCGCCCCGAGTCCTTCGGGAGAGGGGCGGTATAGAAATCTTGTAAATAAATAAATAAAGTATAAATATTAATCTGAGAGCTTCCAAAATAATGTCTGGGCCAGCTTAGGTGGCATAATGATGCAAAAGGCTCAGGGCTAATATTTTTCTTTCTAAGTTTGGGGAAAGCAAGTTGAGTTGATTCATTTTTTGAATAACAATGTAGAACCCAAAAGCAAGTGAACTGTATTTTAAAGCACTTCATTGGATGGCCAATCTTATTTTTCTGGGAAACAATTAATATGAGATTAGACTTTGTTTTCTTCCCCACATGATTGCAAGGTCTAATTTTAGACCAACCAGGAAAGGTGACTAAGAATAAAATCAAGATAAACATGTAGAACTCTTTGTCTAAGACACTGACAGAACATTATAAAAGTAAATTATTAGACCCATTGGATCGCTGACGTTTCTGGTATTGTGTCCCTTAGTTCCTCAGGAACAGCTTCTCCTCCCTGTTAACTTTCTTTTTTTATAAGTGTGCAATCTTACAGACTTCCTGATTTCTCATAGCCAAGCTATTTTTTCGATGGCAAAAGACCTTCAAAGAAGGATTTCACAGCTAATTCCTAATACAATCAGAGTGTCAACAAGATCAAATCTTGGAGGTATTTGCCAAACACCTGACAGAAATTTTTCCGGGTCCTTCAATAACTTAAGTCAATTTACCTAAGGGACGCTATAACAGAAGAATTTACGGGATCTAAGATTAGTGAAGTGTTCAGAAGACTTAGTTACCTCAATGAGGAAGTAGCGTTATTGCGTACAAAACCTAGTAACCACACAGCCGGGCTTTGAAATTATGAGGTGGTGAGGGAAAGAATTTTGAGTAGAGGTCCTAGGTTTTCTTTTAGCAGAAGAAGCTATAAGACTAGCTTTATTCTGAAAAAAAGCGATATTAAAGAGCCCCCATTTTAGAAGAAATTAGAGAATCAACTACCGGTAATCCTCAATTTACAACAGTTCATTTACTGACCATTCAAAGTTACAATGAAAAAAGTAACATGACCATTTTTCACACTAATAACCTTTTCAGCATCCCCATGGTCAGGTGATCAAAATTCAGATGCTTGGCAATTGACTCACATTTATGACAGTTGCAATGTCCCCGGGTCATGGAGTTACCTTTTGCGACCTTCTGACAAACAAAGTCAATGGAGGAAGCCAGATTCAATTAACAACGGTGTTACTAACTGATAAGGCTAGACAGGTCATAAAATGGGGCAAAACTTAATAAATGTCTCACTTAGCAACAAAATTTGGGGGATCAGTTGTGATTGTAAGTCAAGGACTATCTGTAACTGAAGTAAAAGATAGGTGTCTCATAGAAGCCCAAAAAGAAAAAAAAGAAACTAAAATATAGAAGACATGACTTCCAACTTCTAGTAGATATAAATGAAAATGCAACTTTCACTCTATAATTAAAATGTATTTTTAAGGAATTCATAAATATTATTAACATTCAACTCCATAAATCATGATTTCACATTGTCATATTTTGTGCAAAAAGTCCAAAAGGGGCTTCCAATTGATATTAAATCCAAATGAAATTAAATTTCACGAATGAAGGCAAATGTACGTGTCCCAGGATAATGTGGCAGGATCCAATCTGGGTCAGTCATCCAAACCAGAGGTTTTTTCTTCCAAGCAAATATTCAATTTTGTAGCTACTAAGATTGTTGGATGAGCAGGCACAAAAACAGCCAGGGAAGGGATTAAAGCCTGGGAAACAGGCTTGTTGTCAGTCAACATGCTGATTTACCACCAGCTATAAAGTACTTAGAAGGCCAGGGTTGGGCAGCACAAGCAAATGACACATAATGACTTAAAAGCCAACCATCAGCTCACCCCAATCAACATCTAAAAAGCCTTTTACAACAGGCACTGTAAATACCACACACAGAAAGCCACACACTTCTGCTAGAGAGAAATTCCTTGAAGGTGGGCTCCAATATGAGTTCAAAAGCTTGGAAGACAAAACTTCTGATCCCAGTGACCGACCCAGATCGGATCCTGTGAAACTGAATTTAGTCAATATCTTTTCTCTAATCAGAGTCACAAGTCATAGAGCATAGGCAGCTCCATCAAGTTTATCAACCATTCCTCCTTTGTGGAATCCTTCCAACTTCCGGCATATCAAAATCCTGCTGCTGTTATCACATATAAAAACAAAACACCATGCAATTTGTCCCAAGACTTTTGTTCAATAGCCCAACAAAAATCTCTCTGGTCTGAACTGTATAGTGACCTTCAACATTTTTTTTGAATTACCATAATATATCCATTTCAGTCTAATGATTTTTAGGTTGTTTACCAACGACGGTAAATAAGGGCTTCCTTTTTATTTTCCTTCCCAACTCTCAGCTTTTTAATGTTTTTATTTTCAAAACTAATTTTTTATTATAAGATGGCGCCGGCAAGGAGGCAGCCATCACAACTGCTCCAACCTACTTTAAAAACTTTTTAAAATTAACACTATAAAACTTCTAAAGCACCTCCAATTCTACCCCCAATCTACCATGGAGCTAACTCCCATAAACTACCGCACTCCTAACTTATTCTCCTACCCTATCTAGATTATCTCTTGCCCTACTACCTATGGTCGTGAATGGCCAACACATACGCATTTTACTGCATTCTCGTACCATGTATGACTGTGTGTGTGACAAATGAAATTTGATTTGATTTGATTTTTTATCATATTTATTTATTTATATATAAGATAGGTACTTGCAAAGGGAGGGAGGGCAAAAAAAATAAGATGGCAACTGCAACTGCACAGTTCAAGCTCTTCTCTTTAATATACATGTTGTGGGTAAAATGGATGCAGTATTGATCACATAATCACAGCCACTGTCTTAATTTTTTTTAACCCCCTCCATGTACATCCAGTTTGATAATGTCCCATAATAAACTAAGATGCATCACGCAGTTTTAGTTTTTGCTCAGTGGTTAGGTGAACCCAGATATTTGTGTTGGGGAACAAACCATCAATGATCATTGGGTCATCGGTGGGGGATTTTAAATTTTAAATTGATTTTAAATTGGTTCTTAATGCATTTTATATTGTTCTAACTTTATAAATTCTTAAATCTTGATTTAATCGGCCTTAGTTTAATTTAATTTTAATCGATTTTTAAATTGTCTATTTGTGTATTTTATTGGCTGTACACTGCCCTGAGTCCCTCGGGAGAGGGGGCGGTATATAAATATTGATAATAAAATAAATAAGAAGATCAAAGTTTTGGAATGGCCAAGCCAGAGCCTGGACCTGAATCCAATTGTAAATCTGTGGGGTGACCTAAAGAAGGTTGTGCATAGGAGTTGCCCTCACAATCCTATAGATTTGGAGTACTTTTTCAAGGAAGGGTGGGCCAAGAGTCCCAAGACAAGTTGCACATTGATATGCCATGCTGATAGGCTTCTGAAATGTTTAATGCTGTCATAAAACCCAAAGGTGCTTCAACAAAGTATTAGTTTAAGGGTGTGTGTACTTTACTGTAAGCTTTTTTATTGTCATTGTCCATTGTGATTTCCCCCCTAAATGATTTCACATTGTTATTCAATTGTATTGTACAGCTTATATGTTAAAGATGGAAAATGATTTATCTGGTCTGATTTTTTTTTAACATCTCAAAACCCTGGCATTTTAAGTGGGTGTGTAGACTTTCTATATCCACTACATGTGGGTAATCTTCAATTAGCAATAGTAATTGAGATCAGAATTTCTGTTGCTAAGTGATGCAGTCATAAGTGATACAATGTCACAATCTCATTACTTAGTGATGGCAATCTTAGCACTCCCTACTGCTGTCATTAAGCAGGATTATGTGTTATTACAGGGACACAAGGTGTAGTGGGGCACCTGAGTGGGGGAAAGGCCTATAAGGAGATGGCCCATAAGCCCTGAGTGTGGCGGAGTCAGCTGTTGTGGGTAGAGGGGATTTACTACAGCTGCTGTACTTGTGATTCTCTTGAAGCTTCTTCAATGACTTTGCTTGTGGAAGCTGGTAGGGAAGGTTGCAAATGGCAATCATGTGGGAAGCTACAATCATTATAAATGTGGGCCAGTTGCTATGCAAGTACTCAGATCACATTCAGATGAGAGCAGCGGTGTTGAGTTAGATCTTTGAACAGATGCTAAACAAGTAGTTGTTAACCACTACCTGTAATTCTGCTACATTGTGTGTAAGCTTTATTCACAAATCCCTGATGGCACAGTGGTCAAAATGCAGTATTACAGATAAACTCTGCTCACATCCTGGATTTCAATTCTGACGGGGCTCAAGGTTGACTGAGCCTTCCATCCTTACAAAGTTGGTAAAATGAACACCCAGATTGTTGGGGGCAATATGCTGGCATTGCAAACCTCCCAGAGAGTGCTGTAAAGAACTATGGGAGAGTATATAAGTGCTCTCGCTCTTGCCAACAGTCTTTGATGCTATGGGTTAATTTTAAAATGAAACTTAGCCTAAAATTATCTTATTTGTAGCAATTTGTATAATTCGTGAAATATTAAGAGAAATTATGCAAATTGTCACAATGATGTAATTTTATATTTAGAAAATTTGGAAACATGGATGTTCTCTTTCTCCAAATGATCCATTAAATACATATGCACATAGCCTTTTGGATCAAATTGTTAAATAGTGTTGCAATGAATAATTGGAAAAGCAATTAATGTTTCATAAATATACTGGAGAAGACACAACACACAAAAGATTTTACAAGACAAGATTAAACAATAATTATGTACAGGAAAGACATAGCAGGTTTTATTATCTGCATTTGTAAGGTTTTCACTTTCAACATTCTGCTTTTTTATTATTACCTTTAATTTTAAGGCACATCTGCAGTACACCTTTGATGTGCGAGAACACTGCCCACATTCGCCTTCATGGCAGAGATTTTCACATGTATGCACAGCATCTACATAAAATTTGAGAAGTATTTCCAACATAAGCGTTCTAGGGTATTCCAAGTGTGTTTTTTATTATTAATCAACAGTCACAACTAAGCCAATTTAGACTTAAAAAAAAAAGCAAATGCACTGCTTTCAGAAAAAAATCTTGAAATGCAGGTTTTTTTTATTATGTATACAGATAGCTAACAAAAGATTTTGTGAGGCAGGTTAGGAAGGTAATTCCCTACTATATATAGTCCTCAATCTAAGACAATTGAGATCAGAATTTCTGTCACTAAGCAACATGGTCATAAAGTGTGACATCACATGCTACATTGATTAGTGATGACAATTCCGGCATGCACTGTTTCAAATAAAATTTTTATTCATAAATATTGTATTTCTCAGGAATTTTCTGAAAAGCAAAAATCTGGTCTATATATATCTGCATTACATGTGTTTCACATTACAGCATTCCCCAAACTCATGCATAACCTGCACTGGGCATCCCAGGGCCTTCCCCATCCCTGAAACACTCCTGAAATCTTTATCTGGGACTCCACTTAACAACCACAACCGGGAGAGCTGGGATTGTGGTCGTTGACTGAAACAGTCACACACCTTATTTAATAACTTTGCTCTACAACTAATTGGAGGTCATATGTTTATTTGTTTTCTTCATCCAGTCTCTTTTACTTCCTCATTCCAGGAGTGGGAATTCATACTTCCCACACACTTCTGAAGCATTCGGTAACTTATTTCATTCTGTTCTATATCTTTTCTTATGCTCACTTCACATTAGTTGTGCTGGAAGATTAATCTATTTATACTTTCTGATAAATAATTCTGTAGTCATTCTTCGTTCATTCTAATTTCTTTATTTTATTTTCTTCCACATCTATTTTCCCAAGATCCACTGACAATATTAAAAAGTCTGTCCCACATTCAGAAACTGTTATGTTTTTACTGATTCTTTCAATCTCCCATTATAAACAAATCAGCCATAATCCATCTTTCTCTCAAAGTGTCTGTTTTTCTAAACTAAAATTTATCACCATGGAAATGAGTTATTTTTGTTCAAAATTATGCTTTTAGTATTTCAATTTGCAAATGTGATAATTAAAGCACAATACATTTTTAAATATGGAAGCAAGCAATGTTTAATTACCATAGCTACTACAAGGTAAAGGTTTTCCACATGTTCTTCCACATGATGGGATAGGATCTGTGCAGAGTTTACGTTCCGTACACCCCAACTCTAGTAATTTACTAAGAGAAGTCTGTCCACAAGGACAACAGTGCACTATTTGTGGAAGCCGTGGACAGGGCTGACAGGACTGTGGATGACATACTTGTTCACAGCTATGCATTCCACAGGATAATTTTCTGAAATTAGAATTATAATTGGTTTGTAATGTTATATTGATAATATGGAAAAATAGATCAATAAAATATGTTAAATAAGCTATTTTCTTACTTCCCACAAGTTCTCAGGCATGAAAACCAATCTTCACTTGCTCCACATAACACTTCTCGAGAGGTGCTCCCACAGTAACATACTAAACAGAAAAACATACCAGAGAATTATAATAAAGATGCTTAAGAAAAGGCCTTTTTTTCTGAAAAGAAATAATTATTTCTTTAAAAATATATGTATCAGGCCCTAGTATTTTGGTCAGATAAAAAATTAATACAAAATTAATGAACTCACCTAGATTTTTTTCTACTGTATATATTTAATAAGTGTATGCTTATTATTTTCATCTTTTACCTAATTATTTTGGCATTTTTATTCTGAATGAGTACTTATTTAATAAAATATCTGTGAACCACTTTATGCCCCTAATTGTTCCAGAAAGAATTTTTAGTAATTTTATTTTGTCGAGTAGACACTAAAGTCCCTCATGAAGGGTCTTTTTCACCCAGCCACTCTGAGATCAAAAACACTGCCTTCTAGAGAGATGAAGCATTCTAGCAAGCAGCATTTTTGCTGTCAAGGAAGCTTGTTGAAAAAAATCCTTTATGAAGGGACTTCTTTACCCAACCTTGTAGACAAAAGTGTTGCCTGACAAACTGATTTCACCTCACGTGGGGTGGGGTCTCTCCAGCAGGAAGGAGGAGAATTACAGTGCTGGGCTGCAGAAAAGAAGTTTGACTCACAGAGAGCTTCTTTTCAAAGATCTGAGTGTTGAAGGGGGAAATTCCTGTCTCCCTTCAGCAAGCAGTTTTCTCTTTATTCACTTTCTATCCATCCCAGGAAAGCCATGATACAGTCGTAAAGTTGAGAAAGGTCATGGGGTGACTCATTTAATGACCACGACAACTGCCAACCTAAATTTTAGGCTAATGTGTGATCGTCAATCGATGACTACCTTTAATACCTGAAGAAATTAAGAACTGGGCAACCCACTTTTATACATACCGAATTGAACTGTAAGCTGTACTATATTATTTAAAACAAATTAAAAAAGATATTCATTGAATTATTGTATTACATAATTTAAATACTCTACTATATAGTTGGTCTACAAGTAGTCCTCGACTTATGACCAATCGCTTAGAGACAGTTTGAAGTTACAATAGTCCTCCCAAAAGTATTTAGAAGCTAAAAGTACTTATTATGTTTACAAATAATTCAAAGAAGTGAACATATCTAACATACCTTCTCCTCTGATTTTCTCCATAACAACAACCCAGTGACGTGGGATGGACTGAAAAAGAGTGACTGGCCCTAAGTCAACCAGCTAGTTTTCAAGGCTAAGCTAGGACTTGACTTGAACTTATAATATCCTGCTTTCTAGCCTGGTGCCCTAACCACTAGACCAAAATGTTTGAATTTTGAACAGCTGACTTATTTTTAGCCCAGGGGTTGCTTTTATATGGAAATAAACAGAAAAACACAGTTCTTTTGACAAGATTTCTCGCCTACCACATACGGTATTTTTTCAACATAGTAACACCATTATCATTTTACCATCATAGCAATTATATTTTCTAATGTAAACTGTAAAAGGCCCCAGTAGAGCCCAGTGTTGTATTCTTCATTATGCATAAGTACCAGTGCATACCTAGACCTAATCCTAATAGAAAATTGGTCCTATATAAACAGTAATTCTGTAAATCCCATACAAGTAGTACTTATAAATTTTTAAAAATCATGAAATCCTTACCTTGTTTTACTGTCAATTCACATGGCAGACATTTTCCCGAATGGCATATCTGGGTACAATTATGTTTACCACAATTCAAAACATTCCCACATATATTAGTACACTGAATTGCAGTAGAATACCCACAGCGAACTGAATGGCTATAGAAGAAGAAACTAAATCAGTCATTAGCAATGATGGATCAAATTCTATATTCACACTTGAACCATTTATCCTAAGATGGTTTTGGTTTTTTTAAACAAAAAGCTATTGATTAGCAGGCATGAAACTTGCTGAATACTGTGGCATTTGCTTTAGGGGGTCTTGCTAAATTAAGGGGGGGTATAATTTAATAATATTGCAAACTATAAGGAATTTTATTTAAACAGAAAAATTCTTCCTACACGATAGGATCAACGTTTTAAACATAACATTTTTACACCACTGGAAAGTTCAAACCCATTCTTTACAATTATATGGTTGTAGATACACATAGCATTTTATTCCAAAATTTAAGTTTAAATTAGCTGTTTCAAGAAAGGTAACTGTATTTATCTGCTATTGCAAAAGCAAGTCTAGTAGCGCCTTAAAATAAAACTAAACCATTTCTGCAATGAACTTTGGTCCATGAAAAACTTGTCAAAATATGAACTTTGTAAAATCTAAGCTTTAATATGATATAAACTCTCTATTTTTAATTAGCAATTTGGTTGGGGAAACATTTGTCTCCTCACTTTCAGAAGTACATTTTCATTAAACTGAGATTAACTGTGTGTCCATATGCCAATATAATAAAAAATACAGAATAAAGGCAAAAATATCTAAAATTTGCCCCCTTTATTTTTTACATTGTTTGCGATCTTTAAAAAACAGTATTATAAAATC
>JANHFJ010006545.1:22764-33619 GCA_032468195.1 Cerberus rynchops | reverse complement strand
CCTCTTCTCCCCTCTCCTTTCTCTTCTCCTCCACTCTCCTCCTCTTTCCTCCCCTCTCCTCCCATCCACATCCCTCTATCCCTTCCCCTATCTACTTCCCTTCTTCTGTCTCCCTCTTTCTCTTCTCTCATCCTCCTCTCTTCCTCCCTCTTCCATTCCATTCCCCTCCACTCTACTTCCCTCTCACCCTTCCTTTCTCTACTTCCCTCCTCCTTCCATCTTTCCCTTATCCTTGTTATATTTAAATTTCCATTTCCATACAAAATACAATGTATTTTCCCGATGCTGTCCTTTTCAAATATAGCTAGATAATTTCATAACATTACATTAGAAGAAAACAAAACTTAATAACTACATGAACAGTATGTTATTTGGGTGCCTTCTTTTTTTTTTACCAAATCTAATAGGAATCACAGTAAGAAACATAATTATAATCACAGTATTGATACTAACATTTATTCTTAACCTTACTTTTATTTTTATTTTATTGCTTATGTATAGACACATCATCTTTCAATTTCTAAGCTATTTACTATCTGAATGTTATTACATACTCCCATTTTAATGATAATGTTTATTTTTCGTACTAGTGATTCCCCCTTATTTAATTGACCATTCTCTTAACCTTTTAACTTTACTTTTATTATTTATTTTATTTCATCATTATCTATAGATACATCTTCTTTCTATTTCTAATCTAATATTAATATTTAAATGTTATATAAAAATGTATGTGTTATTTTCCCCCCTCTTCGGTTCTCCCTCTATCCTAGTTCTCATTCATACAACTCCTATCTTAAAGGGTATTCTATAATCCTCCCACGTCTTTGCCCCGTTTCTTTTTTTTTCTTTTTTTTCCAAACTCTTATTAGCTTCTCGGCACACCTCTTTTGCTGCTTCTTTAGAGCATTATATAGTTTTGCATTGTTCACATTCACATCTGTCTCTATCCCTTCGTATTTGTTTCTTGGTACATGAAAAATATCCAGAGTATAATTTACTTTTTCTGTTTCATAAATTTTTACTATCTTCTTTTTTCTATCTTTATGTGTCATGTGTTGTATTTTTCCCCCTACCTTTACTTTTTTCTCTTCTATTCTCTTCTCTATTCCCTGGGATTCTTGCTTCTTATTCAGTACTGCATGTTCATAGCTCTCTGATTCCTCAGTTGTCTCTTGGGTCCATTGATTTATCTCCCTTATCAACTGTTTCAGTATATTTTGGGTCACCAAAAACCATCCTCCTGATAGTGAATTTGTTTCTCCTTGTTGTGCCATTTTGCAATGATTTAATAATTTACAGTTTTACTTTACATTACTTTCAAACGTTACCCAGCCATCTTTCAAAATCCCATTTAAATATCTTAATATCCTAATATCTTAATATAGTATCTTAACTATCATATATTTAAAAAAAAAAAAAACAGAAATAGTAATGTCAATATTCAATCAGTTCAGAAATCACTTCACTGAGTAGTCCATTGGTTTCTTAGTTGCCAGGCAGATCCAAACTTATTCACATACACACACTGTCCACCAACTTTAAATTTTTGCTGCTAAAGATTAGGGTTTGTAATAGATCAAGGTTCTCGCAGTCTGTCTCTGACAAACAGGTATAATCAGTTACAGATTGTCAGTATATTCCAGGGTTAAAGTTTCTAATAGTTCAATGACCTTGCAGTCTGTCTCCAACTAACAGGGATAATTGGTTGCAGATGATCAGTGTATTCCAAGTTCTTTTTTAAAAATGAACAGTCATGTTAACGCTAGCCAGTCCAGTCCAATTTATAATCCTCAAGTTTTATAACCGATCAGCGTTGTCACGATCTGTTTCCAACAGTTACAGATGATTCAGTATCAGGGCACTTTCTTATTTGGGTAGTATCTTCCCTGACCAGGAGGTGTGGCTTTTAGTCTTTTGTATCTGGTTTCTTTGCAGCACGCTCAAAAGCTCCGAAGCTATTTTCCGCTCCTCTCCCCTTCCCTCCCGATTCAACAGACTTTCCAAAATCCCTCACTTCAAATTGGCAACCAAGGTACGATACAATATTAAAACTTTTTAGATTGCTGAGAAGCTAACCAATCCAATCTATCTTTCTTCTTTGAAGTTTCTAAGGTTGAAGTGCTTTTAACATTTTTTTCCCCTTCAGTTTCTTTCTTTTCCGGATCTAACATTCACTCCCAGATTTTTAGTTGCCGCTTTCTTGGGAGCTCGGGAAAAGACCCTCCCTCCACTTCAGTTGAGCCCCACTTTTAAGGAAATACTCTGGGGGAAATTCCACTGCCAAAATTAGAGATTTCTCACCCACTTCGTACACACTGTTACAAGATCTTTCCCTTCTTCTCTTCTCTTCCGTTCCAGCTTGTCATGGCTTCGGTCCAGCCTGAATGGCTGTCCTCTCTTCCACCGGATAAAGGAGTTTTCTTCGGATCAGACCAGGAGACTGCGCTCTCCTCGTGTTCTCCAAAGCATCCCCTCTTTCTTCGTCATCTCTCCAAGATGACTTGGCCCCTGTGGGCTTCTCCAAGTGGGAGAAATAGACAGGACTTTGCGGAGCTCCGCTAGTCCACGTCTCTTCGCCAGGACTTCCACTGCCTTCTCCATTAACATTCTGAAACTACATCTGACTATCCCCAATTTTGTGGAAGGACTCATAAATGTATAAAAATGTGAAATTCAGTCTAAACATTTGGCTGACCATGCATTGAACAATAATGATAATAACAACAACTTTGACCTTTTGGACAGTCCCACCAACTCTTGGGGATCAATATTGATGACTTAGGAGAGCTTTGATGCATGGTATGAAAAAGTATCTTTATATTGTACATACTGTTTAGAACCTACATCCTAAATTGCAAGACTATGTTCAACTACATAACTCATAGAGGAGAATATTTGTAGCTCAGGGTTGAAATAAGAAGTTCTTAGTGACCTTTTGGCCTGGTTGTTTTCTTGAAGACTTTCATCACCCAAACTAAGTAACATCATCAATGCTCAATTGCATAATTTAATTTACATTAGGACTAATTAAATTTAAGTTTATGGAAGGAACATTTCTCATTCTTTTCTTTTCCCAGCACGATAATATGTTATGAAGTACTTCTAAGAATGTGGATTACTGACAGGAGAGATACACCAAATTATTTTAGATATTTGCTCAGTTTAGAGGTGACATGTTCCTCCTCTAGCAGTTTCCTACATTCTGCTGTCAATTGTTCAGAACAGTTGCTAACTTCAGTAATATTATTTTATGCGTTTGGGAAGCTCTAGAGAAAATAGAAATAACAAGCTTTTTCATCCTAAAAGTACACAACTTACAGTGTATTTAAGAACTGAAAATGTATCTAGAATCAAGATAGCAAACATTTAATGCTCCTTGGGAATGAATGAGTTTATTAAAATAATCTTTTTTCTGATCATACAATTTCCAAAGATTTGTTCTTTAAGTGGTGAACACAGAGAATTGTGTGTGAGTTATGCAAGTTCTGAGTCACCCCAAGGCCTCTCTCTACCAAAGTGAACATAAAAAGTCTGTATTTTGAGTACTAACTTTCACAGATCAATCTAATAAAATTGTATTTGGATTAAAAAAACTATTCTGGAGGTGGGGAGGATAGAGATTTTTACCTAATAAAAACATTTCTCTTGACAAAAGACAGCATGAAGGAAAGTCCTGAACAATGCATTTTGCTTTTGCACTTTTCAACATACTAATAATTGATGCACCAAAACCAATTTGTTTGTTTTTTTAAATTAAAACTGCAGGAACATCTATTTATTTTTTTAAAGATTCACAATGTTATATTAATTTTCGGTTTTGTGTTCTTTTATTTCTGTTTTAATAATGTGGGATTTGTTATTGTGTTATTGCTGTATATTATTACTGCACATATATGCAGCCTTATTTGGGATATATATTTAGAATGCATATGTCTTGGATGTAGCCCAAAACATCACAATAAAGTAAGAGGTTTCAGTGATATTTGGACATTCTCCAAAACTAAATAGATATTTTTCAAAACAAGACAAAGAAAGAAAATTTATTCCAAGACTACAAGTGCTTTAGTGTTTCTTTGGATACTGGGCAACTTCCAAAATATAAACCAGAATTCCTTTGGAGCACAGTAGGAAGAGTTTGGTAACTATATTTATGTGTTTTTCAGAGCCTTTATTTCCTTTCTGTATAAAACTGCAAAAAAAAGTAAAATAGAAAGTAAACTTTATACTATCTTAAAAATAACAGGGAACTTTTCTAAATGTAAAAGAAAAGATACTATAACTCAAAAATAAGTTTATTTTTTTATGACTTGGTAATCTCTTAATTTGGGTTCGTGTTGGGGTGATTGGATAGAGTTGAGCATTTACTGTCTAGATGTCCTTCCTGATGCCACACAGAATTCGCAGCAAATATTTTCTCTTTGGGCCTTGAGAGAGAAACATCTGTGGTTACCCAGGATAGAACTCTCAACCTTCTGAGTGGGAGGGGAACATCTTCACTAGACCACCATGCCTCTCTATTTTCTTTATTGATGTAAATCTATTAAAAACATGAAATATTAGCAGGAGCCCTAAAAGCAGCTGTCACAATAAATAGAATAATTTTATTTATTTATTCATTTGCTGCCCATTTCAACTCATGAAGGTGATAATGATAATGATCATGATAATGTTAAATGCTACATCAAGACCAACAATTGGTAATATGGAGAAGGTCCAAGACCCAGAAATGTTGAAAAAGACAGTTGATCTCTCATTACCCCAAAATGTAGCTATTATATTATTGGCTGCTTCGCCCAAGTTTTGCTGTTCATAAGATAGTGTAGCAATTAACTGGATCTGACCATACACTAGCTTTCTATTGATTTTCTTCTTGCTAATTTATGTCATTCTTTCCAATGACTCTTAAAAGATCTCCACATAATCATTCTCAAAGGCTTGTGAACCCTATTAAAATTCATTCAAGATCTACAATTTCCTTTTTCAAAAGGAATATAGAATGCTGATTTATTCTTACACTTTCCTCTTTTAAAGGTGTTACAGTACATTACAAATCACTGATACCACTTAAATAGTCAGTACTGACACTGAAAGCAGATTTCCAGTAAGATTTTTTTTTACTTTTCCAGTAAATGGTCATATATTGTCAAATGTAGCAGTGGAACATAGGGTGTTTTCAAATGTGTGTGTCAGCATGGAAAATAATGTTTACATTATATAAGGTGCAACCCCATGCAAGCTTCAGTAGCATATTGCACCTAGAAACAATGGCATCCTAGGGAGTTTGTCTAACAGGTAGAAAAAAAATTAGAATTTAATTTTGCACTATTGCAACTGTCATTAAAGACAGCCATTGAATTTCAGCAGTATTAAGAATATATTGAAGAATTTAATATCTTTCTGAAGTGTGACATCTTGGAATAAGAATAGTATGAAATGTTCTTATTTTATGGATATACCTGGTGTCCCATGCTAGAAGACTGTTTCACAGATGTTTGACCAGTGTAAACCTGTCAGATGTTTGAGCATCTTTGGTAACATCCGAAAACAAAGCAGTAATACCTAAATGTACTTTCCAATCAGAGGTCAGCACTTCATTTCTACTGATTGAACATTTTTAGTGGAGTCAATCATCCATAGTGTTAGTAAATTCTTATTCCTTTTGAAAATGATTCAGTTAAGAACTAAGATTCTTATGTAGGATGAGATTTGGGAATACATTATAAACTAGTTATAGAAGCCATAAATTCAGTTGAGAAGGAGGTTACTTTGGCTGACTTATTACTTAAAATGAAACTTCTTGAAACAATCATTTTTATATTTGACTCATTTTAAAAGAACTGATCCCTACTTTTTGTTCCAACCTGAATCTTAATATTACTTTAATATTTTACTTGTATTATAACTTGTAGACTTCATTTTTCCATATTATTTATTAAGAACATGTACTGTATTTGTTGTTCTTATACAGTATATCATAACTTGTGAAGTAAAATTTCTTTGATCATTTTACTGAACAGCAAGCCTTAAAACTCTTGAAAAACAATACAAACACACACAGAGAGAGAGAGAGAGAGAGAGAGAGAGAGAGAGAATTATGCAGTAACCAATACCTTTGAATACTAGATAAATCTCCAGGCAAATTCTCAGTGAATGATTTATGTCTATGGTGGGGCCATGGTGGTGTAGTGGTTAGAATGCAGCATTGCAGATTAACTCACTGTTCACTGCCAGGAATTGGATTCTGACTGGCTCAAGGTTTACTCAGTCTTCCATCCTTCCAAGGTTTGTAAAATGAGGAGGAAAATTGTCGGGGGCAATAACTGACTTTGTAAACTGCTTAGAGAGGGTTGTAAAGCACCGTGAAGCAGTATGTAAGTGTAAGTGCTATTGCTATATTCCGATTTTCTTTTTGTAGCACCATTTGTTCAGTTTTGTTGTTTGCCTTTGAACTGTCTGCTGTTTCCTCTTGCTTGAGTATCTGGTACTTTTCTAAATTCCATGGATTGCATTTGGCTGTTTGCTTTATTGGTGCAGAATAATATAATTTTAAAATATTATAGTAAATGAAGTGTGTTGCTAAGTACCCACCTTCCTGAAGGTCAAGAGGAATATGGCTGTGAAAATACATTAATACTATTCCATGTGGTACTTTAGGTGCTGGTGCCATCATTTAATGCATTTGGTTTTCAAAACAAAAGAAAGGTAGAAACTTCACAATAGAGGAATAAGTGCTAATTCAGTTGCGTCTAAAAAGTAAATGGCTCCCAATGATAGAAAAACATGTTTTATCTGTACTTTGCTGTATAAACTAAAGGATCTAGGGAGAGATACCATTTTGACTATGTAAATTATAATTTTAAATGGATTGATATCTGAATATGGAGAAAAAAATGTGCTGACAACAAGGAAAAGCTTTTTCTGAACTTTAGTCTTTTGTTATAAAACTATTAAGTCATTTAATTGATCTTAGTAAAATAAATGGAAAAAAAGAGTAGAGCCATGTTAGTATTTTCATCTGAATAAACCCATCTTCTTTGGGTTTTTTCTTTTTAAGATTCCAAGCAGGAAATGAAGAAGGTGGATTTCCAACATTAGGAGCATTTAATTGTCACCTAATTAAAAATAAATTTCCAAGCAGAGAAATAACATGTTCTTACTTAATCAATATAATAATGATAGTTTAATTTGTGCTTGGTCACTTGAGAACAAGCATACATAGTGTGGCCTAATGCAAGTGTAAAAGAAATTTTCCTCACTCCTAAGAAAAAGCTACACCATTACTGAAGGTTAGGAATAAAGGTTTCTGATTCAAGGCCCTATTCAATATAAATAGTAATTTATATAAAAGTATAGTAATTTCTTATGCCATCATTTCATAAAGAAATATCATTCTATAATTCACAGTTGAACTGAGAAATTGCCACCCTAGAATCCAAAATTCTTAGATAACATAAGAAACATACATTTAACAAATCTAGCCAGCAATCTATTAAAAAGGCTCCAAATGTTGTTTAAATGTAAGGATCAATATGAATCTGTATTTTAATAATGGAGAACATTTAAGCACAATTAGCAGAATGAGTTGTTTTAATGAATGTGACCAGATGCCATTGGGATTTTCAAAATGAATTGTTGTCTATAGAATGAGACCTCTCATTTACATTCAGGAAGAAATGGATTGTTTTCTTTCTTTAGGACATGACATAAATTTCTAAAATCAGACTTACAAAAGGACAAGCCAAAACTGATGCAAAATGAATGGCTGGAGAGTAGTTTTCAATATCGCTATTATTTATAATTTAAAAATAACAACATCTGTCTGTTTCTTAGGGAAATTATTTCTTAGGGAAATACAATTTAATATTTTTCCATATGCTGGAACCTTACTGAAATGACACAATTAATTTATCTGGATTTTAGGAGAAAAATAATTAAGTATCCCTCTCTGTCAGTTATGGTTGAAAGCTATTAACATATTTCAGCCGATTCTAGTGAAAAATCTAAAACTATTAGATAAAGGTAAAGGTTTCTCCTGTCCAGTTGTGTCTAATTCTGGGAGGCTGTGCTCATCTCCCTTTCTTAACTGAGAGAACCACATTGTCCAAAGACATTTCTATGATCATGTGCTAGCATCATTATATGCCAAGATACATGGAATGTGGTTACCTTCCCACTGAAATGGTACCTATTTATCCACTCACATTTCCATGCTTTTGAACTGCTAGATGGGCAAGAGCTGGGCCAGATAATGAGTTCACCACATTACATGGCACTCTGGTCTAGAGATGGGGCTGTTAGCTTTCCAGCTGACAAGCTCATTGTCTTTAACTGCTGAGCAATTATGCCTCCCTAAAGATATTAATTCTAAATAAATGTGTCACACAATGAATAATCTTATTGTCTTGATTTTGCATATACAATCTTCTATTCCCAACTTACACATGCAGACACTGAGAATGCATGAATATATTCACATCTGTGGAGAAACTGAATGGAAACTCAACTATACCAACGGGGATCCTATTCTATTGTAATAACATTTTGTCTCTGCAAGTAATACCTAGTTCATATTTTCTATTTTCCATGTGTTAGTTTGATTAACTTTTCAGAATAGGTCTTGCATTCAGTAGTGTGAGGCAGGGGTCTCAACCAATGAGTCATGAGTTACAGAAAGTACTTGCAAGATATTGGAGTTCATGGTTCCATGTAGATGAAGCCTGCTCTACATGTGTTATTAGAGGCAGACATGAAACATAAAACACAGAGTAACAGGATTGGAAGGCAGCTTGGAAGTATTCTACTCCAACCGCTTGCATAAACAAAAGACCCTATATCATTCTGGACAAATGATTGTCCAATTTTTTTTTTTTTGCAACCTCCGGAACATCTAGAAGCAAGCTATTCCACTGATTCTCGCTGTCAGGAAATTTCTCCCTAGTTGTATCTCTCTTTAATGACAAAACCCATTATTTCTTGCCCTGGTCTCAGGTGCTTTGGAGAACAGGTTGATCCCCTCTTTTCTCTGACAGCCTCTCAAGTATTGGTAGGCTGCTATCATGTCACCCCTAGTTCTTTTTATTAGAGTAGACTTAAATAGTTCTCAATTCTTTGTTATTGGTTATGGAGACTAATAGAAATAGGAGTACAAATCTTCTGCAAGTCATCAAATTTTTTAATTCTTATCTGTAATGTACAAGAATGTATAAGAATCACCATCCAATCTGGTGATGTTTTCTCCTTTTAATGCTTGGCTATATTTTTATTATATATACAATTCTGAAATCTCATTTGCCAGTTCTTTTTCTGATGTTGACCTTCATTCACATCAAATCCTTCCTGAGAACCTTGTATATTAATTTATTCTAATGTGGAAATCCAAACAGTATGGCTTTTTGTAATTGACAGATGGACATATTGTCAATGTGCAGATTTTCTAAGCCATCTAAGATTTTCTGGTATGATAACTACTGGGACCCCCACTGCCATTTTAAGCCATAGTCTTTCAATTTTGATTTTCAGGTCTTGATACTTTGTAATCTTCTTTGTCTTCTATTCCACTACCCCCTGGTATTGCCGTGTCAATAATACATACTTTCTTCTTTTCAATCACAATTAATATGGTATGTTATGCATCAAATATCACAATAGTTTAATCTGCTCATTTTCAACTACTTTTTCAACTCTATGTTCCCAGCAATTTTTCATTATTGGCACATGATAAGTTTTACAGCTGTTCCAGTGAATCATTTTTGACAATTGTGTTGTCATTTTTTCTAATCGGTTTCTGTGATCTTTATGCACGAGCTGAGTATATTGTCTACTGTTTCTTCTGCCTTGTTGCAAAATCTGCACTTTGAATCATTTCATGATTTTCAATTATGGCTTTGATTGCATTAGTTCAAATAGCTTGCTCTTGAGCAGCCAAAAAGCTTCAGGGTTTTGGGTTTGTTTTTGTTTTTGTTTTTTTAACTTTTTTAATGTTCCTGCTGCAAGCCATTGCCAGGTTTTATCTTTATCCACTTTTTTGGAGAAATTGACCATGTATTGCTTTTCTTTGCCAGAATTTTGTTGTTGTTATATTGTTTAACAATTCATGTACATTTACATTCAGTAAATTCCAATTTTTAATTTTGCAACAGTACTTGTTCTTGGTTGTCTTTAACCAGTCAGTGCATGTTTTTCTTCTTTATCTTGAAATAAACTCTGCTTCCATTTATGCAGGACATGTATAATCTAACAATATTGTTACTGAGATATAATGCATAGTGATTATATCTATAACTTTTAACTGGGCAAAACAACACATAAGAGAACAAAACTTTGTCAACAAAGCTACCCCAAATGGGCTAATTTTCAGAATGCTGGTACCAGAGGTGAAATTAATCTCTAGAACCAGTAATAAATTTTCTAAGCAGTTGGAGAACCAGTTGTTAGAAGAAATCTCCTTTTGTTTTTTTCCACTTTACAGGGTTAATCCTATAAAGAAGGCAGAGAAAAACATTCTGGTGTTGTTTCTAGCCTAATCTTTATTGCTCTGCTTACAGAAACTGCCCACCCAGTCACATGACTACCCAGCCACACCCACAAAGCCCACAGCACTGGTAATAAAAACATTTGAATTCCATCACTGGCCAGACCTATTATTTTGAAGGGAAAGAAATTTGGAGATATTATGGCTGCATCAATGGTTGCTAGGTTGCTGCTGTTTCAGGATTTCTTGGCTACAGCTGTGATCATGTAATCTTCATTTTCAATGTTCTTTGACAGTTTCCTAGCCACATGTAGTTCCTTGTTTTTTCTCCCACTCAGCAACATCCATTACCGCTGGTCCGGTCTGGTCCGGTCTGGTCTG
>JANHFJ010006544.1:312758-323968 GCA_032468195.1 Cerberus rynchops | reverse complement strand
ATAAAGTTTTATTCTTTGGACTTTCGTTCTCTGGAATTCTAATTGAATTGAGGATGTTGTGTGGAACCCTGACACCGGCTTGCTAAAGGACAGGGAGTAGGACTGAAGAACCTGACAATTTAGGTTTTATATAATTTTATTCTGATTTGTACTTTATTCTGCTGGTGCTCTTTTTTGCATTTAAGTATTGCTGCAAAGCAATGAACCCCATGGCAGGCAGCTCCTGGAAGTACTCTGTACAGTATACAAAATGGCATAGGACTAAGAAGAGTGTTTCTCCAAATCTAACATTATACAAGCAATAAAAATAATGGCCGTGTGAAAACTGTTGTCGGTGAAAGTAGTGAAAATCCCATTGTGTACTCAAAGGTGACTGAACCGGCAATATACAGTTGGCAAAATCCAGCTCTCTCAGTTTAAATCAATCTTCTATGCAGCACAAAGAATGCTACTCCTGCTACTCTGCACAGCACAAAGAATGTATTTTTAACCACAGATTTAGCATTCTTGATAAGCACTAAATTTGGGTCTATTAAGAGGCTGCTTAAGATCTGACAAATGTTTTGGAAAGCACTGCTTAGGCCTAACATGGGCAAAGGCTTCTATGGAAGCCAGTTGTCCCTTCTTCCCTGCAACACAGCCAAAATATGAGAGAGAGTGTGCCCACAGCAATTTAAAACTATGTCAACGTGATAATGCGTTATTACAAAAGTGGAACAGCTTAAACTGTCTCCATCCCTGCGCTGGGATGCGATAAAGGCAATGTCACAAGGACATGTCATTTAAAAATTGTACCAGGGCATGCCCATGTTGCAGTTAGGAGGACATGAGGATGAGACCATAGTGAGGGGCAAATGGCTGTTTTAAGATTTTTCTTTTGAGTATCTCTACAGGTACTAGAAAAACCCCAGCTTTCCAGCCACATCTGTAGTTGGCTGCTGTATTCACCTATTAACAGTGAAGTCCCCAGCCTGTCTTTTGAAGGAGGAATTGTCAAGTGAAAGCATTATAGGAAAATTCATAGCTGTTTAATGAGGGACAGAGAGCGAAGTTATATGTGGCATGCATTCAAACAGTTCTTTCTCCAGAATCTCTTTTTTAAAAAGAAATAATAAAAAGCAGAATCTCCAATACAAGCGTCATTTCTGTCATAAGCTTAGTAGGCAGATTCAAGCTAGCTACCGCTTCTCAGTTTCAAATAATATAAAGCTCCTAATAACATCCTACTTCACAGAGGTTTCACAATCACTACAGAATGACCAAACGTAGAAGCTTTCTAAGCTACTGATAATGCTGTTTATGAGTAGCAGTTGTACTATTTTCAGGAATTGATGTAGACAATCCTCTACAAATGCAGTGTGTAGAATTCAGATTTGTTGGAATTGCTATGTTTTTTTAATTCCCAAGATATAGTAATTGGGGCCATTGGAAAATAGTTCTATAGGCACAGTACAGTATATAGACATAAAATTAAGGAACAGAGTACCTCTGATCATACATTGCATATGCTCAGCCCAAAGATAGTTTTGAAATCCATAACTGGGCTTTATAATCCTATCATTAAAAAAATCAAGACATGCTTTTTAAAGCTTTCTTTATTTCTGCAATTATATTTTTTTTCTGGATTTTTCTGGATTCTTTGGCTATAATTCCAGAACTGGGACAGAAATCCCAAAGATCTACTGCAAATAGCAATAGATGTATTAGTAGGTCCAGATTTATCGTCTGACCACACCTGCCTTACTAAATTCTAAATTGACCCTTCAGAGATTAAAATCACGTGCCTGCTTGGCTCATGGTCATTACTCCATACTTTGTTGATGAAAAAAACAGGCTGAATGTTTGAAAATGGGCCAAGCACCATGTGGTGGTACTGCTGCTCTCCAGTCTGGGCTAGGACCAATATTTTTATTCTAGAATACAGGCTTAGTGGATTTTTTCCAAGCACAGTTTACCAATTACTCTGTATATCCTGCTTTTCCCTAGGGTTTCTTTCAGAGAGTCATTTAGCAAACGGATGCCTAGCAATACTCCTCTTACAATATTTAAATCTGTTTGGTGCAACAGGCTAGTGAAAGGTGGAGTGATTTTTTTTTTAAAAATGCTGTTTTATCACTTATGCAGAAGTGGTTCTTATTAACATTTGGGAGCAATTTACCCTGCAACTTGTACATTTTTAGTGAGGATTCCGTTAAGAATTGTAGCCAGTGTTCTCTGATGCTGTGGCTGCACATATGACCCCTTGGGAAATTTGAGAGTGAGTGGCATCTCTTTTGAACAGATGGTATCTGGAGAGGAGATGTTGCTCTAAAAAAAGTTGGGTAAGAGAGAGGAGTGCCAAGACAATCCTGAATGAAAGGACTTACAACCTCAGGGATCACCAGCCTACCCACAATTAGGATAATTTAACTTCCCCCAACTGTCCATCTCCCCCATCTCTGCCCTTTTGATCTGCAGCCCTTGACATCCTGGCTGACCGTTGTCATCTTCCTGCTTTACCTGCTGACAAGCTACTTTCTTTCCAAGGTTGCGCTTGGCAGTTTCCTTATGAGACGTGGTGAATGTGGCCAGAAGATGCCTCATGAAGGCCCAGGGCCAGAATGCCTGGTCAGGAGTAGGGGAGTAAGAAGATGGTGAAGGTCAGCTAGGGCAGTGGAGTGCAGGACAGCTGAGGTTGGGACTTGACTGGGGTAACTGGGGAAGCCGTGTCTTCTTTTTGCAGCCAGCCTCAGAGCTGCAATGTGCCCAAAAGCCCTTAAGCTGCAGTGTGGCAGGAAACCCAAGAATCATGTGGTTCTGGGACTGGGTGCAGGGTGACCAAAAGGACAGAGATGGGTGGGGGGGAGATAGACAGGTGTGGAGAGTTTGAGGTAATTTCTTATCTTACTGAGACTTGAGACAGATCCACCCTGGAATGTCTTGGAGCAAGAGGTGAGTCCTTAGCTAATTACTAGTGAAATTTGGTTAATGATGGCAATGAAAAGTGCTGAGATTGCTGTTGCTAAGCGATGCAGTCACATGACATCACACTTTACTACTGCATCGCTTGGCAACAGAAATTCTAGTTCCAATTGTGGTTGTAAACCGAGGACTACATGTATATGAATGTGTTCTAATACCTTGCACTTACTGGCTGTGGTTAATGGATCTGCAGTCCAACATAACTGGAGGGCAGGAGTTGTGATAGGATGCTTTAGATCATCCCCACTTTTACACCAGTTAATAATACAAACAACTTATTTCCAGTTAGCAGAACTTAAAACTCTTTCAACTCAGCCTCCGCAGATTTAATTTAGCCAGAATTAATGATGGCCAGCCTCTCTCTAGACAGCAGAAATGAGGCCCCTCCCTTTGGTTCTGCAGATGAGTGTGCGGGAATTGGTTGCAGGGCTGCCTGGCAGTGAAGGAGCCAGCTTGTCTGGTATTGATTAATTCTTACTCAGTTTTATATGAAGCTTTTAGATCTGGGTAGTGTCTGGAGGAAGGGGGGGAGTGACGAAGGGAAGACTATAGTAATGGGAGGTCAACTGAGGTCAGTCATAGGATTCATCAGCACTATAGCTCTGTAACATTGGACACAGGGTGAAATAAAGATGTCAGATGGAGTTTAAAGGAGGGTAAGAGGCTAATTCACATGCCAGACCAGGCAGGGCTGAATCCCTTCAGGGCAACTTATATGCAGAGTAATTTGGATTGAATTCTAGTACAGTGATGATTCCATTCCTGTCTTTCCGCACTCATAGGTGCAAGGAAAACCCTGTCTCCCCTACCCATATAATCATTGTTTTTTAGTGATGAGAGTGCCTGATAAATGGATAGAGTTTTTACCCTGAGGTATTTTTAAACAAAGTAAAAGTGATTCTGAAGCTGGGTTAATACAGACTGTTCTGGAGGGGGCAGCTGTATGACATCAGAGTCATTTTCTGCTGTTTACAAATGTGCAATTTATTACAGGTTTTTTTAAAAGACAATTTAGACAGTGTATATACATCTAAGGGATTTTTTTTTTCATTCAGTAATGAGAATTTCTTGGAGACTGCTTGGACAAAATTTCTGTGAAAATCTAGAACCTAGAAGCAACCAAACCTAGAAGCAAGCAAAGTTATAACCAGAAGCCAACATGGGTTTGTCAAAAATAGATCATGCCAAACAAACCATATTTCATTCTTTGGCAAAGTGACTAAATTAGTGGACCAGCAAAATGCAGTGGGCATAGTGTGTTTGGATTTCAGTAAGGGATTTGGCAAAGGTAGGCCATAACCTCCTTCTTAGTAAGCTAGAAAAATATGGGATAGACAGCATCACCACCAAATGGATTTGAACTTCATTTTATCCGCTCTGACAAAGGGGACGAGTAAGTCCCCAAAACGTTAGCCACAGTAAAACATGGTCCATGATAGCGTTTTAACACTTCTTTTATACACAGGCATATATATATATGCCACATATATGCACTTGTGCTTATTTATAGGTCTTAAATGCTGTAATTATGAGGGGCTTATATATCCTATTTACATAAATAAGGTTAAAAAGTATAGCGTCTAAAACAAATGTCAGAGCAAAAAAGAATGAAACTATTAATCTTCAAATTATAGAAGGGAACAACTTACAACATTCCCACCCCCAAGGCCTGTTGAAAAAGGCAGGTTTTAATGACCTTTGTGAATCATGCTGGGAAGGGGCTATCCAGATCTCAGGGGAATACTATTCCAAAGGGGAGGTGTGAGGGAAGCAATTTAACACTAATCGTAGCACTGGAATAATAATTGTGCTTCTACTTTATTCATCTGTGCATAAAGCATTTTACAGTAAAAAGTGGAAGTAGTATTAAAATCATAAAAAATACAATAATTGTGGAAAGCAGCAGTTATTAAAAACTAAATAACAGGACATTTTGAAGTTTTCCACTCCTGCCTTAAAAACTCTCCCAGAGTCTGTTTCAGCATCCCAGTGGTAATCACTGAGAAGGCCCTGTCAATTGCACTCATTTAGTCATTCTTGAAGAGTAGAGAATCTGGAGGGGATCTGAAAGGTTGATTAATATGGGAGCAGACAATCCCTGAAACAGGAAATATGTGCCCAGGAAAAGGAAACCTCTGCTGCCAGATGTGGCTGAACAACAATTCATGTCAGCCACACAACATAAACAATGGAAAAAGAGGCTGAGAAATATTCAGCTGCATCTAAAGGGCCTCAGATTTATCAAGTCTTATCCAGATGGTTTAGGACAAGACCAAATATAAAAGGAATTTCTTAGGAAAAAGAATAAGCCCAAGAAATAGCAGAGCATGTTTTCAGGTAGGATTTCTTGTTTAGTATGACTCTTCCTGCAAAATGAATGCACGTAAGAAATATAGCAGGGGAGTGAGTGTTCAGCCTTGACAGGCTTCAAATGCAATTTTTAAAAATTCAATGTTGGTGCCTAGATAGGGCAAATATTTTGTTGCCTACCAGTAGTGATTATGAATCTATCTACACAGCCTCCTTGCTGTGATATGAAGAAACCCCACATTGCCAACGATATGTCTTCATGAGGTCACTCCATCTCATCTGCTTGAATTTGCTTGGTCTGGCAGAATTGCTATAGGACTATCTCCTAAAAGTTGTGGGCTCTGTTCTGGCTGCAGGGAAAATGAAAATAGAGGTCCTTCCTTCCTTCCTTCCTTCCTTCCTTCCTTCCTTCCTTCCTTCCTTCCTTCCTTCCTTCCTACCTACCTACCTACCTACCTACCTACCTACCTGTTTTCCCCAAAATACAACCTACTCCAAAAGTAAGTCCCAGCTTGATTTTATACACATGTAAGCCCTACCCCAAAATAAACCCTAATTAAGACCCCACCCACTAGGGGGTGCAGGGATTGGGGTGAGGCACACAGATAAAAATTAAGCTAGGATGGAGATGGGTGGTGAAGCTGCCCTACTTACCAGGCCTTGCACACTCCGATACTTGCCTTGCCGGCCCATTTCTGTGACCACTTGCCACTGTTCACGCGCATCACCCCCAGCCTCTATTTCACTGTCACAGGTCCTTCCGGAAAGCCCTCTGCAGCTGAGAAATGGGCTCACTGAGAAACTGGATTGATGTGCGTGGTGCCCCCCGCAGGCCTCATTATGCCGTCAGAGGCCTTCCAGGAAGGCCTCTGCAGCCAAGAAACAAGGTCCAGATTGACGTGCATTGCCTCCCAGCCTCCGTTTTGCCATCAGAGGCACTTCCAGAAAGCCTTCTGCAGCCAATAACAGCTACCTACTCACTACTCCGGTTCACCACTTTTGTACATGCAATGCTCTGGAGTGTGTAGTCTATAAGGCTTTCTGTTTGATTGGGAAGAAAAATTAAAAACAGATCTAAACTATTAATCAGCAATTGAGTACTCAAATTGCTTTGAATAAGAGATCTGTCTATCTACATGTTCATAGCAAACCCCTTTTCTCAAGCCTCAGTTCAACCTTTGTTTAGCAGCTGCATCTAAGCTGCCTAAAATCTGAACAACCAATAGATGGAAGCCAAGTGGTGGTTTCTATGTGGTATGTGAAATCAATTACCATTTGATACTGATTTGAAAACTTTTTTTGTAGATGTACCTGAGACCACTTTGCAGCTTAACAAGTCCCTTAAAACATCCAATCCCCAAGAACGCTTATTCAGTGGTTGCATCTGGGCAATACAGATCCAAGTGACCTACCATGTTGTCCATAGTCAAGAAACATAAATATGTCAACTTGTCTCAAAGGTCATTTTGCAAAAGGCAGTTGGACTTTTTACCTTGAAAACATTTCATTTCATCCAGCTTCTTGGATGAGAAATGAAACATTTTCAAGGAAAAAACCCAACAAAGTCCATTTGTCTCCATAGACAATGTCAATTTGTTGACAAAACCTGGTATTTGAATTTCAGCCAGGACCATCAACCACTCAAAGTGGAATAATTTAGAGATTGCGCTGCAGCATGATCCAGATGCATGGTATGGACATACCACAAGGATAGTCAAATTTAGAGTAATAGCAATCCATGTCAGGAATAGCAGAAAGGCATGGCAAAAGGAGCTATATGTGTGCACTCCTATAATGTAAGTATTTTCAACAGAGATTCAAACTACTACCTTTCACATAGTCATAGTTACAGTGGCCATGCAAAATAGAGTTAGGGTTAGTAACTAAATCTATAAATTATATTTTCAGGGTGACTAATCCTTAGTGTTCACATGCTAACTCTATCTTTTCCCTGCTACAAAAAAAATTTAGATACTAGGCAAAAAATGCATAACAATTTGGTATTTATTCCATGAAATAAAGATTAGCTGGAAACGCTTCCAGTGACAGACTCATGCCAGTTTTATAGAGTTGGACTTGAATTTGATTTAGATTGTTTCTTCCACTTAGTATACGGATTGGTTAACTGAGGCAAAACATGGGTTTCATGGGAGGGAAGGCCAATTTCTACATGAAGAATTTCTGATCTGAAATCAGAAAGGACAACAAAAGGCACTTGAAATTAGGCACAAGGTCCCCCATGGAAGTCCTGCCAATCTCACTAATAAAACTGGGCAGCTTGTACATTTAACTCCCCAGAACCATTTCTGTTCCTTTCCATTTATCTCAGGACTTCTCATCCAAATGTTTTACCTCAACTTCTTGATTCCACTGCATTATCCATATTAGAGGAGTTGTTGGCATCAATTTTGCATGCAAGATAGCTATTCCATTTCTATGAGGAAACCTAACCTCAGAAAAAAACTTTTGTGTATGGCCAACAATGTCCTTTCTGACAGAATCCTTTGGCTCACCTGGCAGGTAATTTGCAGCATAGGTGTCTGGTCCATGCCAGCTGCCATATGGAAGGAAATAGCCAAGGGAGACAGGACAGATGCTTCAGCCACCTCCTTATTCCCCTTCAACTTGCAGTTTCTTGGCATCTTTGCAGATGTTTTTATAAGCAGTAATGTAACAGAAATCTTCAAACACCTGGATCCACAAGTGGAGCTTTGTGATTTGGTAGTTATTAGCAATTTATCTCTTGAGCTTTTTATTGTGAAATTGGTGGCATTTTCTGTTGTCTTTACTTACATTATCTAAAGAAAGCCAGCCCTGATTGTCAAAAAAGGCAGCTTTATAACTTCGACAATTTCCTGACAGGACAAGCAGAATGCTTTGGATTATTTTCATACCATATTTTCCCAGAATTCCCAATATGCATGTATTCTGATGCCTTCAAATCAAGATTAATTTCTGGTGACTGCATGGACAAGTTCCTGCAATTTTAAGAAAATATCCATTACAATGGTTTTATAACATACTCAACTAAGTAGAGTGAAGGGTTAACACCAGAACAACTAGACACAAGAACATTTTTTCTTGAATGCCATCACTCTGCTAAACAAATAATTCCTTCAACACTGACAAACTATTTACTAAGTCTTTATTACTTTGTTCTTATCGTTCCTATCTCCTTCCACTTATGACTATAATTTTGTTGCTTGTATCCTTACGATTTAAATTGTTTATTGTTTCCTAGTATGATTTGATTGCTTATTTGTACCCCATGACTATCATTAAATGTTGTATCTTATGATTCTTGAGGAATGTACCTTTTCTTTTTATGTACACTGAGAGCATATGCACCGAAGTCAAATTTCTTGTGTGTCCAATCACACTTGGCCAATAAAGAATTCTAATTCTAATCTTCTAATCTAATCTTAATTGATTTATTAATATAATCACAAGGGGTTATATTTGTCCCAAAATAGCCCTAGTCACGCACAGAGTTAAACTATCTCTATTTATTCAGTCATTGTGAGAACATGGAAACCTAAGTCATTAATTTGTCTATATGATCCTCCAAGAAAAAAGGCTGGAGAGAAAGTGCAGATGAATAGTAAGCCTCTCTATTACAGAACTCAGTGCCAGAGCTTGGCAGCAAAGGCAAATCTCCCAAATATTAATCTGTTGCAGCAGCTAAGCCCTTCCTGCTGCTGCAGTTTGCTTGACCAAGGGGAATGGGCTAATGAATTCAAGACCCCTTGCCAGCGCTTTGCTCAAAGAAATATCAAGCATTTTCTGAAGAAAGCAGGCAGACTTTGTACTCCTACAGTAACTGCTGTTTCCTCCTCCTCCTGAATCAGAGTTTTTCTCCGCTGCTTTGTTAAAACACTAGCCATGCGTTCTGGAGTTGGCAGAAAAGTATGCTTGTTTCAAAGATGCTGTCCCCATTTCCAATCTCTATCTTGCCTCTACTACCAGTATCTCTGTTCAGACTCATAGCCAAATGATGTTTTTTTTTAAATTTGGCATATGCAGCTTGTGATAAGCAAAGCAACTGGTTGATTCCATTGGCTTTGTTGTGTCCCTTCTTTTGCATGTCACAAAACATCTGTCAATCATAAGTAAAAAAGAATGGATTTTGATCCAGAGTGGCTAAATTCCTACTCTAATCTCTTTCTTGTACCTTTTGTATACTACATTCTACCATAAGCAAAATATGAATGGGATTTTTAAAAGTCAGGAAGAAAGCTGGAGTCACACACAGCTCTTTTCCTTATGACTCCTACCCTCTTTATATAGACAAGAAATGCTGACCTGTTGGTTCCTTTGTACTCTGTCCTGGAGCCAAAAGTGTGAACGTTGGTCCTCTTATTCCTATTGTGCTATTTGTGGGCTCATCTACATAACCTCCTTGCTCTTGGTTGAGGACCCCCTCTTAATTTTAGTGGTGCTTATCTTCTCATAATGGAATCTCCATCTAGAAGACTGGAGCCAGGTGGTCTTTCTTGAAAGTGGCAATTTCCATGGGAAAGTAGAAGATAATTTCTCATATGGGCATTTTAAGACACAAAGAAGAAGAAGAGCATTTAGAGGACAGCAATCTGCTTGGCTGCTGTTGGTCCAATGCAGGGCCACCTTCTCCACTGTCTGCTGAGAGCTGAGTCTCCATAGGTGTAAGCTTTGGCTGCTACAGAGAACAGAATCTCATCCAGCAGTTTTATCAGGTGTGTCATTTGGTGGATGCAAGTCCTCCATACATTCCTTTGACGTATGAGCAGCAGCACTGCCTGACATACCTCATTGCCAAGAGGAGGCTGTGAGGACAGCACTTTTCAAAAGTAAATTCCTCTGATATTAAGAATGGCACCTTGATTGCTCTGTGAATGACCCTTGGCCTCCCCCTAAACTGGTAAGAACCAAAGAATTGTGGCATTTACAGCATTACCGTCTGAGCAATCTGCTATTCACTTGATGGCTCCAGTGTAATGGGTAGCAAAACATAACTGGTGTTACATCTTGGGGCTGCTGTTGGATAGTACTGGTTGTTCAGTGGAAAATGCTGATGGTAGTGTTGCATTCTCCTGCTGGGAATAAGATGAAGGCAATGTCATTGGAACATAGCAGAAAAAAAGTTATGTTTACACCATGATTAGGGACGAGGGGGAAAGGCTCTAAATGTGATTGCATACTGCCACAATCATCAGTAAAGAGATTTTACTGGATTAATGGTTGCTGAGTTTTATACAAGCTTTATGAAGTCAGTTTATCATAGTTTACACACAAACATACACACACAGAAACATTGATTTATTCATAGCATGATTGGGGTAGGTGGAGAGGAACAGAAATATTAAATTCATCCATTTTAGACTAGATAAATTCCTAGAAGAACAGGCTAGAAGTTGGAAAAAAATGTCTTTTTAAAAAATGAGTATAGTAAGAGCATTATCTGGAATCAGATCTGCATCATACCATCGATGTCCATTGTGGACAGCCCTGAATGACCGTAGTGCCCTCCTCTCTTTGTGACCCTTCGTATGTTGTGGAACAGATGAGAATTTGAACCACAGGACTTTCTATCTCCAAATCGTACTTTTTTTAGAGAGCTTGCTACTTGGTGAGATGGAATTTGTTTTGGGGCAACATCTTTAATGATTTTTCTTTTTTCTTTTTTGTTTAAGTGCTGGGCTTAATGGCATTTTATTCAGAATGGTACTTTATTTTCAGAAATGACTAATGATCCAGTCAATTTGTGTGTGTTTTTATGTAAAATAATACTTCGTTTCAAAATCTGTTAAAATGCTCATCCTTGATTACCCAAAATAGCACTGTATTTTTGAAATTTTATTGTACTATTACCGTGGCGGCAAAGCTATGGCACGGATGCCACAGGTGGCATGCAGAGCCATCTTGCTGGGCACACAAGCTGTCAGCCAACTTACCTCCAGCTG
>JANHFJ010006544.1:92595-108981 GCA_032468195.1 Cerberus rynchops | reverse complement strand
GTTGCGTAAGCATTTCACTGCATATCATACCATGTATGACTGTTCATGTGACCAATAAAATTTGAATTTGAATTTTAATCTGCATTTTTTACATAATATATTTTATATTTATACATAAATTTTACACCTAAAAAAAAATCCCTGAAGCCATTCTGCTTGCATAATACACATTTCTTTTCATAGTCATTATAGCTCAGCCTACACCACCAAATTGATTCTGAATGGAATGCAACAAGGACAAAATCCAAAATAATTCACTAAAATCATCAAGGAGCAAAGTAAATTAAACACTTAGTAGAAAACCTAGTAAGGTAGAGACCATTAATGTCTTTTGGTGGTGGAGGGAGGGAGGAGCATTCCATAGGATAATAGTGCCAGTGAGAAGGCATATATATATCACCCGCATCATAAAGATGAGGCATCTGCCATAGATTCTCCTGTGATGACTGGCCCGAACAAATAAATTATACCCTGGCAGGGCAGATGAACTTATCAACTGGAAAATTTCCCATTCAAATAATTGATTCCAAATTGGAATTCCAATGAGAAATGCTTGTTTGTTTTATCCCAGGTCAGAATGTTCAAAGATAATATTTCAGAAAAAAACAAGAGTTGGTTGAGGGTAAGTAAACTAATTGTTGAGTCATAATGAAAATGAACCTCAATATTATTATACCATAATACAGGGATGAATAACCAATATTTTTCAGTACATATGGGTGCCCAGTCCTCTTTTTTGCAGCTCCCAACCATGCTAGGCGAGGAAACCAGCACCTCCCAAGTCACATTAGTGAAATTCCTAAAGAACCTGCTTGATGATTATAAAATGAAGGTACCACATCCAGGCCTATATGCACACATGAAAGCTCCCTATTGTAGTCAATTTTGCGTTCTCTTGGATTGTGTCCTCTTGGATTACTATAGATGTCACAATGTAATGAGCATAATAAGCACTATCGCTCACACATTTAGTTCTATACACGAATGTTTTCTGATACCGGTACTCTAGCAGAATGTCTCCAAAGTCAGCCTTGCCCACTTCATGTGATTACCTGTTTTCTATAATCCTTGACTGATAAAGATAATAATTTAAAATATATGACTTTCGGTTGTTAAAAGATGACTGGTCCCTGAACAACAAGTAAATAAATTTTTTTTTTCTCACCAAATACCCAAAGGCCTAATTAAGTGCAGCAAGTGCCTTTAAAATGAGCTATTTTTAATGGACATCGTTTTTACTCTTAGATGCAACTAGATCCATGGTCCTGCAGAGACCTAGTTGTTGGTGTCAGAAATAGGGTCAGTAGGTACAGGACGCACATCATCTGAAGTTTAGAGATATAGCCAAGGGCTATGAGAATAGACTCCAGAGCAATACTTAAAAGCTTTGAAAAAAAAAGAAAAAAAACAACAACAGAGGAGAGCAGAAAAACAGTTTGCCGTCGGCTGTCTGGAAATGCTAAAGCTAAAGTTGCTGGCAATCTTACAGTATATGTGTGTGAAAGCAGTCATTGAGGAAAGAGAGAGAAAAGCATCTCAGATATATGGCAGAATGGCCATGTATTCTGGGCTTCCCCGCAGTCAGTCCCTGAAGCACTTCTGCAGTCTTGGAACTGACAGATATTTCAAGCCTTGAGTTCTTGTAAGACGTCCTTTAGGCTGGCAGCTGACAACTGCCTAGTCTAAAAAATCTGCTATAAATATGAAATGGTAGCCTATGTGGCCTGTTTCTTGAATCCCCTTATAGCTGAATCTAGTAAATGACATCTGGAAAAGGGGGAGTATGATCTATTCAGTATACAGCTGTGGCTTACATTGTGTCTTATTTTTCCTACGCTTGGCTGCACCAGATTCCCCTCAAGGCAGGGACCAAAAGCCATCTGATTGAGAACCTGGACAGAATAATCCTGCGGTGAAAGACTATGCTGTCATTATTGATCTCTTCTTCGGGTCTTCTGTGTAACTTACCCTCTTTCCTTAAGGAATTATTTGTGCTCCGATATGAGAAATACACACATAACAAACGCTCATACTGTTATTTGCTCAGTCATATGACTGCGTTGTTTTTCTGACAGAGCTCCAGTGCCTTCAAGAGCAGTGTGACAAGCCAAAATGTATTAGGTGGAGCTTCTTCTATAATTTCGTATCTGTGACATGAAATATTTTCCTGCTAATTTTCTGCTGGGTTTTTTTTTTCAATTCTTTGATGAAAACAAAATATACAACCTTTGAGGGACAGGTGAGGGTCAGAGTGGGCATGGTCATGAACAGTAATAAGTAGAGTAACCAAATTTCCAAAAATAAAACCAGGAGACATTAATTTGGAATATATTTGCATATTTATTAATGTTAATTCATAACTTCAAGTTTATGTGTAGGCAGAATTGGGCACCATTATCTGCAAACTTCTAGACCAGGTGTGGGCAATTATGGCTCCTTTATGACTCGTGGACTTCAACTCCCAGAATTCCTGAGCTAGCATGGCTGTCCCCCTGATCTAGACAACCACTAGATGATTGGGGGGTGGGGGAGGGAACAGCAGAAAACTATTTGCTGCTATCTAGTGATGATCTAGTTTTTTGCAGCCCAGACATGATAAATATCTATGGAGAGTCTCAATTCAATTCTGGCTGTATAGTGAGGAATGTTCTGAAGAAACTTCTTGGATGATAAGTTAAACATTTTCAAGGGAAAAAACCAAGAAAGTCCAGTTGCCTTTTGAAAAGCATCGTTGGGACAGCCAGACATGGTAACTCTAAGCACCATGAACAGTCAAATGTGAAGGTTGATTTTTCTTGTGCCAGGACTTATGCTGGTACGGCCACTGACCAAGCTGCCAGGATGGAATAGGAATAGGAATAGGAATAGAATAAAATAATAACTTCATTGTCAGTTCGAATGTACACTAATCAGCATACATTAAAATGAAACTTGGTTGCATGAAGATGGTGTCTGATCACACCTCAAGTAGGTGAGGACTTGTCTCACACAGAGCCAGGCTTTATCCTTTTCCCTCACCCAAATTTTGACCCAGTTGAATGGCAACTGTTATGATGTTACGTTTATATTAGAGCTTGTAGAGCAGGTATACAGCGATTCATGTCTCAGAAAGATGGAAAACCACACTGCATAATTTGGCAACCGTGCCACTGAATTTTACAAGCCATTTTACAAGCGGTTCTGTTGGAATGGAAGCAGGAGCCACTGCAACGGTCTGGCATGAAGCTGTGCCCACGGCACAATGTGTATGCACGACACCATTTCATAACTTCACACAGTTCAATTTGCCCGTTCCTTTATTGAAGGAATACCAAATTAAAGGAATATGCAGAAGGCTGCAAAGGAAAAACAAACCTTATTTTGTTTAGTTCTTATTCAAATATTTACCAATATTACTATTAATAATATTTACCAATATCACTAATATTTGCAGAATGCTGAAGAGACTTTTCAGGGGTTTTGGGAGGTGAGGTGCTTTGGGGGTGGGTTTTTTTTAAGGTGGGTCCTTGTTAAAATGGTTTCAATCAAATTATCTTGGGAGGTGGGGAATAAAGGCACAATTCAAACTGAAGAGGACTTTAAAAATGATGTTTTGGAGGATCCCAGGTTTCCTTGGAAGCTATTCAGTTTTACTCAGGAACAAAACTATCAGTAGTTGACAAGCTTCCACCAAAACTGCTGGGTGTATTCCAGGACCCATATTCAGTTCACACGAGGAGACTGCCAGATCCAGAAAGTGTCATGGATACACTAGATTGATGCTCTCTTGTGCCTCCTCCAGTCTCTTCGCAACACACAACTGCTTCCATGTCTCAGCTACAGGAATTTCTCAGCAGACAGAGAAACTCTGAAACACTGTCCTTTTTTTTATCTACAAGACATGAAAGACAGAAATATGGTTTACTTTCTGATAGAATATCTCGTAATGTCCAATAAGTCTGTATTTCAAAAATAAATCTGTCAGAGTTTAACTCAGTTATACTTCTATATATGCTTGTATCCTATCCAAAATTTGAGTTTCCCTTAACATGAAGTCTTAATATTCTGATTCTAAAGAATCTGTTAAATCAAAATAAATATAAAAAAGCTTGGCTAGAACTTACAGTAACTTTGAATTTTATTTTAAGATATATACTTTGCTTACTATAGTGATAATATTTATATATTACTTGGATTTTAACAACCATCTGTAGTTTTTAAAATGATATATGTTTATGAATCACATGAATCCAATTAATAAAATATTGAAAATTCTAATCTTGTTTATGACACTTGTATATTCTGTTTACTAACTCCTTGTTTTAACTTTCTGAATTCTTCTCAGCTGTTCCTTTTTCTTTTTTACAAATTCTCAATATCATTTAAAAAAAAATGAAAACCACTGCAGTAAAGTTACCTTAGCTTTCAAGTATTAGAAAGGTTGCCACTGTTTCTTTGTTTCAAGAACTCAGAAGAAATGCATCTCTAACTGACATCAGTCTTTGGCAAACATTTGATCTGGAGGCATTCAATGGAGGATAAATTTATGTGGCTGTTGTTTTTGAAGTTAAATGGGAGTATAAATAGCCGTGCTTTGTTGAAGATCCTTTGCAGGAATGTCTTAAGTTTTGAGGTGTGTGAATGAGCAAGTGGGTGAAAACCCCCTGCAGAGAAACAAGTACTTTTTTGGGAAAAACAGAGCGGTATAAGGAGAATTTGCTCCGAATGTTTTTATCATTTTCTAGCCATGACCAGAAATGAATCCTTGTGGATTCCAGCTACTTCTTGTCTGGATATATTGGTTTCATGTTATTGCACAATATGTTCTGATGAAAGTATTCTTGAGAAAAATCTACTCTTTTGGGGGTACATGTCCTTTGCATAAAAGCAGTAATTCCATTTCAGTGTTTTGATTCTTCAAATATCCTCTTCCAGAGAGAACAGACAGGGTTTCATAAAATGCTTTTAATTTTTCTGGGAAAAGATAGATATGTTAATCTGAAGGGCCAAAGAATGAAGAGGCTGATTAAGGGCCACAAGGTGTATCCTTTAGAGCAGGAAATATAATGTTAGTGTGATTTTTATAGGAGGCAGATTAAGGACAGCAGGTAATAACTCACCCCTGTGCTAATTCCTGACTCAAGTCTTCTCTTCTTTTTCTGCCAGGCCTGCTGTGGTTTACCCTCCTTGGGGATGAGCAGAGTGGCTCCTGGTCGCTGACAACGCCGGCATTCACTGCAGGATGGCCCAGCTCATCCATGCCCTTTGGAGCCTGTGCATCACCACTGTCCTTGTCACCTCAGCCACACAAGGTAAGGGGAACAGAGGGTTGACATTCCTCAGGAAGGAGAGTGGCTTCCAAAACAGGGCAGGCCTTGTACTGAATTAATTCATGAGCCTGCACCACCCGACGCTAGGAAAAGCTGAGGAAGAGAGATGCTTTCTCTTCTAGACAAAATGGAAAATATGATTTCTGTTGCAATTTCTGAAATAAAACCTTTTATTTTCCTTTCACAATAAACAGTAAAAAGAATTTTAGAATGGTGTTTAGCAACTTCCCGTGACAATGTCAAAATATTTTCCAATTAAGTACTAAAATCAGGACTGCTTTATTTAGAAATGCACAATGTTTACAGTTGAAATCTCTGTCTCTTTGTCTTCTGTATATAGGTACCTGATCACATTGTATTTAATATCACATCTTCCTAACTAGTACCGTAAGAAGAGGCTATTTGCCTCAAATAATGCAAAGGAGGTCCTGGTAGTATGGTGGTGCTCTTTGGACAGTTACTGAATTCCAGTTCTAAGGCCCTGGGGTTGGAAAATATGGGCAGCAAACAGAATGAGCATGTTAACATTATAAACCTTGTAAGCAAATAATCTGAAGATGCTTTTGGGAGACCCAGTTCTAGTAATAGCTGGTTAGATATGTTCATTGTGGGGTGACACAGTTTTCTGCAAAATTAGCAGGCTATTTTGGTGTTCGTACTGAATTTATGCACCTGGAAGATTTTTGAACACTTCCAGCAACTACTGTGACTGCTATATATTTTTTCTGGTAGGCATCCCTTACTTGTAACAAGTACAGAAAAAGTGAACATTAAGAAGGAAGCGTTGTCTAGCAATGAGTTTCCAACTAAAGCCTTTTTTAGACAATTGAAAAGAACTGTCCGGTAAGAGAATCCAGGGAAGAAAAGTGACCAGATTTGTTATCAAATCTCGGACAGGGATAGGGATAGGAATAGGGAGAAAAATAACTAACCCTTTTCCTCAGTTGATGCCAATCTTCTGTTTTTAAGCTCGTTAAGTCTTCCTCTCGTGTTTTTTCTCATATTGGCTAATGAAAACTCAACAAATGCTTTTAGTTTGTCATCTCATACATATTTTCCTCACATTATGGTTAGAGTAGCTTTCTCAGATTTGACACCCTCCAGATGTGATGGGCATTCTGGTGTGGATGATTGAAGTTGTAGTCCAATACAGTATATCTAAAGATCCTAGATGGAATAAAATTGGGGAGAAAGAGATTGATTGTTCTAATTTGCAGTAATATATTTCACATGTTGTCTAAGTATTAATTGCTTTCCAAAATACCCTCATATGTTGCTCATACATGCAATACACCGTCAATATACAGCTGATATTAAGAACAGGAATCCCGCTTATCAGAATAACATAATTTGAAGGGAGCTTGGAGGACTTCTAGTCCAACCCCTCCTGCTCAAGAAAGAAACCCTAGAACATTTCAGACAAATGGTTGTCCGATCTCTTCTTGAAAACCTTCAGTGTTGGAGCGACCACAACTTCTGAGGCAACTTGTTCAACTGATTAATGTTCTATCAGAAATTTCCTTCTAAATTGATTCTCTCCTTGATTAGTTTTCCACCCATTGCTTCTTGCCTTCTTCAGCTTTGCTTTGTCCCCATAGATTTCACATCTTTTACATCCCCATAGATGTCCTAAAAGGTTTCTAAACAGGGACTAAAATCCCCCCCCAAAATGCATTGAAACTTACCAGCTTGTTTTAAAAGAAAAGGGGGAAAATTGATGAAGATGTAATGGATGCGCCTTAAAATAAGATACTGTATGGTTTCCTTTCATTATTTGTATATAGTCCTGCTTACATTAATTGGGGAGAAGATTGTTCTTCAGTGATTATATGGCATTTGCAATTCAATTTTATGTAATATTAAATATTTCCTGCTTTTGGAATCAGCCATCCCACATCCCTCAAATACTATTTCAACTCTAAAGTTTCTGGAGGGGAAGGAGTGGCAGAAAATGTTTTGTTTTTATTTTTTAAATACATCCACATACTACCATCTGTGTTATATTTTAATCTTTTAGACTTTCACTAGTGACTTTCACTAGTGAGAATACAGTTGATTAGAAGTCTCAGGACTCCTGCCAAGAGGAAGAATGGGCATCCTTGGTCTGAGGGTACAGGGTGACTCTATTAGATGAACATATCCTTGAAGATCTAGCATATTTCAGAGGGCCAAGAGGAAAGAGAACAGATTTGGTTCCTAAAGTGAAATGCTCAGAATTTATAGAATGTTGCCTACCATGTTTGTCCTAATGTAAGATACCTTCTGCTTGCTTTTTTTTGCTGTGGGTTTTCAGATTTTGAATGAAAGGAAGATAGGCAATGGAGTATTGCCTATTGGAACCACTAAAAGCCAGCTGCATTTAGACCCAGGCAACTTGATTCGTTTGAGCATTTGTCCACTTCGATAACATCTCTTGGCTAATATACTTAACCACCAGTGCTTCTTATACACGTGTACACTGGCCTATCAAATACCTTTTAAGTGCTACATATTTTGATATTCCCTATAGTTTTTTTTACAAAAATCCTGCAAAATAATCTTTATTGAATCCCACGATGAGCTATGAACTATGCAAATTAGCATACTTTTCACTTTAATTGATGTGCTATGGTTTTCTCTACTTCCCTTTGTACTGTGAACATAGACAAGAAATTAAGGGGATGGAAATGTTGCTGCCTTAGCCATATGGTTTCTGTCCTAAATCTTGTTCCATATCACCCTCTTGGGTTTTCACTCAGCCGGATTTGATTGGTAGTGTCAGTTTGTATGCCTAAATTTAGAATTAGAGGTAATCTCAGCTTCCCATTTGCACCTGTGTGCTTTTAACTTGACAGTTTGGATTCTGAAAAAAATATGAAGAAAACTGCTTTAAAATAAGCATGGTCGTTATAATACTGAGTACGCGCAATTTGTTAAAGCTCTTCTCATGTCTACTCTTGCTGTTTGTTTTAGTGTCATAGTCAGATGCTTTGACTGTGAATTGATAATTGCTACCTACCCTGAGCCTTTTAAATATTGAAAACTTTATGAAACAATAAACAAAACTGAAGAAATACTCATCAGAATCATTATATATAAGTCTTGTCTTTTGTGAAAAGATTTGAATGCCAAAGGCAGATTATTATGCGAGTTTTTAAACTCTTAGGCTTCTGTGTGAAAGATTTTAAATGAGAGATAAACCTGGAAAACCCATGCATCAGAAAGAGAACCTTAACTTAGTTTAAAATAGGAAATCTTTTTGGAAATAAATCTTAATCAGTTTTAAACCATGGACTCAGAAGCCTGTGTTTTCAGTCAGGATATTTGCTTAGGATATAAAAGTATACCCAGATTAAAATGAAACTTCTTTTGTGTTCCTCTTGCTATCAGAAACTAATTTCTTTGGCATTGACTTAGCAAGAGATGTGAACCTATCCAAATGTAACATGTCAACTCAGTGCGGTGTCTGAACAAGTTTTCTTCAATTAGTTCAACAGACCATAGGTAAAAACTTAATTAAAAAAGAAATCTTGACCATCTCTTTCAGAATGGGTATGGCCGCAACTTTCTTCTTGTTTGAGTGACAAAAACAGGTGTCTTAAGAATCTACAAGTCTTACAAGCCTGCTAGACAATAAAACAAAGCTACAGACAATTGAAACAATGGGGGGGGGAGGGAAGCAGAAAGTCACAAACCAAATTAAAATTACTTTATACGTATAAAAGAACCAAGAAGAAAATGTGTCCAAGTTATGCTGAAAAAGCAGTTTTTGCAGCCTTGTAAAATGCAACAGTTGGGCTCAAGCATACCTTTGGGGAAAGCATGCGCCTAGCTGTGGAGAACTTTGAAAGTAATAACCATCACTTTGAAATGGATATGTAGGCAGTGTGTAACTATACTGTACACAAGTATGTAACCACAAACAAATAACCTGTGTAATGTTGCAAGAAAGCAGACAGTGCTAATGAGATTTTGTCTCATTCCGTTTGTTGTGAGAGATAAGCATTCTACTTTTACAGAGAAAGTTCTAGTGGATGAGATTTCACCATGCATCTTTCAAGCTGTCCCATATCAGGGCTTTTCTGTTCTCTGCTTTTCACTTCAAGATGGTTCTGTAGTGATGGCTGTTTTTGGTACTTCATTTCTTACAGCCCTTTGACAACAGCCTGGCACTAGGGAGATGCTTAAAGCCAATAGCGACCTTGCCTCTGTGTGTATGTGTGTGAGTGAGGTGTCTGTGTGTCTCTAAACAAAACCAGATGTGCAATAATCCTTGGCTCATAATCTGCATGACTGAGCTTGAGACCTGGATAGAAAAGGCTAATGGCCATCTGTGCTCCACATAAAACAATAGTGGACAGAGACATAATTGGCACCTAGGAGAACAGTAGAACTCACACGAACCCCCCCAAAAATCCAGATTATTCCCCTATTTTTCTTACTGAATAAATAATCTTGGACGCATAAACCTAAATGTCCAGGATTTCTGTCATCTATCATCTGAAAGTCAGCAAGTCATAAACATATCAAGGACATCGGTAATTCCTTGAGCATGAAGGTCTCTGCATTCTGTGCTGAATAAAGAGTCAACTCATGTCAATTAAATCTTTCTGGCCATCTTTCTCTCCAGTTCTACTTTTCTGCCCAATTCTGATTCTTGATATATTTTTCTTATGTGTCCATAATGAGAGTTAAGCATACATAGCTATTCTGGAGTGGAAATGTCCCATCCTGTAGCTAAACCAGATAGATTCAACATTGGGGTGAAGGGGAAAGATGACATGGCTAGACATGGTGAGAAGGAGTAAGAGTAAAGAAGGAAGTTACAAGCATTGGAAAGCAGTTATTAAAAATATACACATCTTTGCACACCACCCTTAGGATTCCCAGGTTCTGCTTTGGAAATCCTGGTAATCCAATTAACTTGGAAAGTTAATTCTTTAGGACTCAGAAGTCCTTGGAAGACTCAGCCTATGTGAAGAAGAAGTAAGTCCTAATCTGCCACGTAGAGACGTTTCAGATTTGTTCATAATTGTCATTTTAGCTATCCTTCATTCTTGCTGTGGAGAAGTGAAACAAGAGTCCAGCCAGGCTGAAAGGAAAGGAAATTAGACCAAAGAAGGGCTGGCATTGTCACTGCATACCATTGTCACACACTGCTGGAGCCTTTAAAGCTTCTGACACAGATATTTGGGGTTTCGAGCTAGCGACAGTACCCAACTCTGTGATCATCTTTCTATTCAAAATCACAGCCATGTAGCCAAAAGCTGTAGTAAAGGCAGTTAATGGAATGAGGAGGTGGAAACAAAGGTTTTTCCACAATATGATGCCCATGAAGTGTTTAGCAAAGGTTTTGATCACACACCTACCAGGACCAATGGAGAGGAGAGTGAGTCTGAATTACTGGAGAACAGACGTAAGTATACTATCCCTTTAAGCTAGCCTATTATTCTCCACTGCAGCAGAGGACATTGTTTTGTTGGCTGTGTTGAAGCTACAAGCCAGCTTCTGCTGGGTAGACTGTTGGTGGAAAGGGTCTGGTTCTTCACTTCAGGCTGCCAATTATTTTGGGGCAATCCTGATCCCTACAATTAGGCATCAATTAGGCATCTCTGCCTTAGTCTTAGCAGTTGTAAACATATTAAGATGCATTTGGGAGGCTGCTTGTGGTCTTTATTGAAGAGACTTTCTCCCTAGAATACCAGTGTGAAAATCCATGGCTTTGACATCTCCTTTTCTACTGGAACCCAGCTCTTTCATCCCTCCTCCATTTACTGTCCTCCACTGGTATTGCTATTCTCAGTTGCCCAGTTTTTTTTTCCAGCTCCGACCTTCTCTTGTCTGCTGGGCTCTCCTCACATCTCAAACACCAGCGCCAGGCTGTACTAGTTAGTTACTCAGCTAATGGTTTAATTACAGACTGCCTCAACAGGGATCTTCCATTAACCCAGCAAGGGGGAAGGAAAAATTACACAAAGAGCAGCTATGACATGCTTGCTTTCTAGCCCCCTCTCTTATCTTCCCTTTGAAGTCCTGAGTGCCACTAATGTGTGCTTCCCACTAGAAGCTTTGACAATTGCCCTTGCAGTCGAATGCAGGAACCTCTTGGCTGATTAGAACAACCAGCAAGGAAGAAATAAGAAGCCTGAAAGGAATGCAAATGTTCTGCCAGTGGGGATCATGACATGCCCCCAAGCACCACTGCTAAGCTCTTCCTGCCATTTTTACCTGGTGATGCACTAACATCTCCCTACCCTCTTCTTGGGAGACAAGGAGAGAGAAAATGGACATGTTAACCGATGTGAGAGATTGTGGTGGCTAAGGCAGGTGGAAAGAAGGTAGGCTAAAGCAACTAGAGCTCTGAACAACTGGGACATTTCATCCTGGACGATGCTGTGGAATGTAGTCATCAGTTCGCACACGAAAGTTTTCTAGATCATACAAGTGTTTCATTGCTATCTTACCATTTTGTCAAGCTCTTGTCCCTTGAAGGAATTATGAAAAAAGCTAATACAATCCTTGGTTGTATAAACAGAGGCATAGAATCAAAATCAGGTGAAGTATTGGTACCATTTTATAAATCCTTGGTAAGACCACCTCTAGAATACTGCATCCAGATTTGGTCACCATGTTACCAAAAAAAAAAAAAGTTGAGACTTTGGAAAAAGTGCAAAGAAGAGCAACTAAGATTATTAAGAGCCTGGGGACAAAAACATGTGAAGAACAATTGCAGGAATTGGGTATGGCCAGTGTAGAGAAAAGCAGGACTAGCAATATTTCAGTATTTGAGGGGCTGCCACAAAGAGGAGGGGGTCAACTGATCTTCCAAAGTACCAAAGGGCAAGACAAGAAACAATGGATGGAAACTACTCAAGGTGAGAAGCAACCTGAAATTAAGGAGAAACTTCTTAACAGTGAGGACAATTAACCAGTGGGACAGTTTGCCTTCAGAAGTTGTAGGTGCTTCATCACTGGAGGTTTTTAAGAAAAGACTGGACAACTACCTATGTGAAATGGTATAGGCTATATACTATATAGGGTATACTATAGGGTATCTTGCTTGAACAGGAGGCTGGATTAGGAGATCTCCCAAGATCCCTTCAAGTTCTATTCTAATTGATTGGTTGAATGCATACTACAGCACTACTGCATCTTACCTTTCAGCAATTCTGATCACAAAATGAGAGCAGCGCCTGCCAGGTAAGAAGCAACACTGCCTCATCCTTCTAGTTTATCATTCAGAGGACAAGAACTATAGTGCAAAAAGGTGACCTGTAGATCATCTGTGCACTAGGCAACAAGTCATCTCCTTTTTGAGAGAGCTTTCATTGTAACTGGAACATCACATGACATTAGTATGCAGTTAAAGCACATTTACAATGGAGAGATCTTTGGGATAAAGGTAGTCATTGAAAGTAGATAGATATTCCACAGGAAGGATGAATCTGGGTGAGGGGAAAAATTTGGTAAAAAGGGTGGACTTTGTGTGTCAGAGTGAACTTTTGCCTGTAGCATTCCCAGGAATAGCTGGGCCCAGGACACCCTCTTCCCTACAACTTTACCTCATATAGAAAGATTTCTAAAATAAAGTCTTACCCACAATTGTCCGATGACTAGGAACTAGTTCCAAAGATCTAACTGTTGGCATAGATGCTTGGGGTCATTGTCTCTCTGGCTTATAGAGATGGTAACAGAATTCTGCAAATGTGGATTTCTCGGTGTCCATTGTTATTTTTTCCCATCCCGCTTTAACAAAAATAAACAGATACACCTAGTACGAATCTTTCTGGAAACTTTCCTAATGGCATATTTGGCCTTCAAATGGTTTTTCCTTTTGTTTACTTCCCACCTCCACCTCTTCAGTCTTACAAAACCTTGCAGGATTCAAAAGGATTGTAAAGAATTTTCTCAGACCCTTTTCTCAGCTGCTGTCTCTAAAGTGGGTGGTGTGGGAAGCCAAGAGCTTTATGAAAAACATGTCTGGGTTTTTAAAGACATACCTGCCTGAATCTATAGAGTTTAAGTGGAATATGCAGCTCAGCCCAACAAATATAAGCCAGTGATTTTACTTTTTACTTCTTGGGTGGTGCCAGGACACACATAGCTTCACATGGAAGACCTACCCAGATGTGCCACGGTGGAGGTATAAAGGGTTCCAGATCCCTACTATTCTCATCAAGGACTAAAACTGAAAACAAGATATGGAGAGAGATGTCGCAGGTCACAAACAAAATATAAGAGAAACTATAAGAGAAAAATAAAATTCTGGTTTATCTGTCTCCTGTTCTGTGTAGCGTGAAAAATAACTGTAGGTTTTTCAGGCTTTGGTCTTATTGAATACTTAAACAGGGGAGAAAATTACAGCCAGCAATCAGGAGATGGAATAGAATTTCAAGACTGAGTTGCATACTAACATGTTTCTTTACTCTCTCATTTTTTTTATTCCAGCAGGCCTAAGCCGTGCTGGCTTACCTTTTGGCCTGGTTCGGCGGGAACTGGCATGCGAGGGCTATCCTATTGAGCTGCGTTGCCCAGGCAGTGATGTCATCATGGTGGAGAACGCTAACTATGGTCGCACAGATGACAAGATCTGTGACGCTGACCCCTTCCAGATGGAGAATGTCCAGTGCTACCTGCCGGACGCCTTCAAAATCATGTCCCAAAGGTAAATGGCTTTATAGATCTCCAGGAAATATTATGGAGCAACCCTTCTTCCATAATCTTTCTCTGTGTCATGCTAGTAAATCCAAAAAAATGATATTGTAGAGATGGTGAAGTTGCAAAAAAGCAAAATCTGAGCAGTTTTGCAATTGAATGTATTAAAAATAACAACGAGAAATATAATGATGTACAATGATAAAATGTTGGTACATGGGCTATTGTTAACTTTCACACAATACTGGAATTCAGGTGACTCTGAAGCAAAATGCAAGGAATCTGTTCTTTATTGTAAGGATAAACAAGGGGTACCTTATATTCCTCCTGATCACTCAAAAGTAAAGGCAGAATTTAATATCATCATCATCATCATCTAGTATAGCTATGGTCATATATTTGGTTCAATTTACCAAGATTTTTCTGCAACTAGATTTCACATAATGAACCCTGCATGAAATTAAAAGGAAATCCACTTACAACCTTCAGCTTACTGAAGATGTCTGAAAATCTGTTTCATTACAGATACCAAAGCCCACTTTGTCCAGGAGAGGCTAACAAAAGACAGAACATGCATATGTTTCGGAGTAAATAAGCAGAAAAGGGTGGGTGAGTGGGTCACCTCAAACAGAATAAATTACAAAGGAAACTTTGGAATTCACAGTACTGAAAATCACAACTGCTCAACAATTCAAATCTCAGCCAGTCTACCTTCATTGTTTTGACCCTAAAATAATTTAAGTTTATACAAGCCATCAACTATTCTATTTATTATTCCCCATTAAAATTTCCCTGAAGTATCTACATATTCCATTATGTATACAGGTCAGGTTTCACAGACTTTCCAGGAAATCTTTCCATCTAAGTAATTTGACAAGGTAACTACTTTAATGAGACACAGTGTGGATAGAATCCATCTCGATTTCAGCAATGCTTTTGACAAGATTCCGCAGAACATTCTCATTGACAAGTGGGATTTGGATGGCACTAGAGAAGAGGAGCTCTAGAACTGGTTGGCTAACTACACTCAGCATTAATGGCTCTAGATCAAGTTAGAGAGCAGTAGCCAGGCAGGACCAGGAAGGATTTGTCTCAAGGCAGTACTATTAACATTTTTATTAATGATTTGGGCAATAGGATTGGCAGACTACTTCTCAAATTTCATTTAAGAAACGACATTGGGATGTCTGGCCAACCCTCGGAAAACAAATGCAATCTTATATGAACGGGTTGGAGGAGTGGTCTGAGAAAAAAAAGATGTCCTCACAGGGAAAAAAGTACATTTTAGGGAGGAAAAATTCACTGGACATATAGAAAATGGCTTGGAAGCACTACACTACGTAAGATAATGACTTGGGTGTGATCAGTGGCAATACACCATGAGCCATCAGCATGACATGGCAACTAAAATGATTAATGCAGTTCTGGACTGCTTTAGAAGTAGCATTATTTCAAAGATGCATGAAGATCTTATTCCCCCTTGCTCTGCACTAGTTAGGACATACCTGAGTACTGTGTACAGTCCTGGGTACTACATTTCCAGAATGTTGACTGGATAGAAGAACAGTGATTCTCAACATTTTCTTCACCACAGATTCTCTTTAAATACCTGCCAGGGCTTAACTCAGGATATAAATCTTAACATTTCTTCAAGGCTTCTCAAGACCACAGGTTGAGAACCATCAGGTTAGAACATATCCAGAGGAGAATGAAAAGAATGATACAGGTATTTGAAGACATACTTCCATGAGGACAGATTGAAGGAATTTGGAATGGTCAGTTTGGAGAAAAAGCAAGCAGTATTTAGGTATACAAAAGGTGCCATGGGAAGATGGTTAGCAACTGTTTTTCCATTGCCATAGAGATTAGGATGCCTCTAGTTGCTATTGTTAGTGCATTATGTAGCAGGATGACATGTGGTCAAAACATAAGGCTCCCAATTGTCTTCAGGCAAAAGTGCCCATTTAGAGAGCTGCTTCTGTCATTCCTTTTCCCTAAACGGAAACCAAGTGAAATTTAGATCTGGTTGTAAAATATACAGCATGCCCATCAGTGTAAACTTGGGCGAGTGATACTGAATTCTGACAACACAACTTTTCTTTTACTTTATTCCTTTTCCATGGCTTTATTTAAATTCTTTGTTCTTTTAAAATGTGCTTATGGGGAATATCTGCTAAATATATGAAGTATATGAATTTGTTTGAAAGCCAGTTTGCAGTAGTGGTTAAAGGTTAGATTCTAGGAGAGGGTGAGTTCTAGTCTTGCCTTAGACATGAAAACCAAGTGGGTGAATTTGGTTTCGATTCATGGACAAACCACTTCTGAAAACATTGCCAAGAAAAGTGCAGAGATTTGTCCAGACAATTACCAGGAGTCAAGACTGACTCAAAGGTGCACACGTACACCTACACTCTCTCTCTCTCTCTCTCTCTCTCTCTCTCTC
>JANHFJ010006541.1:0-13504 GCA_032468195.1 Cerberus rynchops | reverse complement strand
CACAAGCCTGAAGATGACGAATGAGACTTCGTCGAAACGTCGCCAGGAAACTTCCAATTCTACGTGGGAGAAAACCCAAATAACCAAAGATCCACAATGTATTCTTTATGTCAAGAGATGGGATCTAGCCATTGCTATCATTATTTGATGAGCTGTAGACCAGCTATAGGGTTCTTTATTTGCTTTTATGCTAAACAAAGACATTCATATTGGCCTTTCTTGGTTTTTTAGTGACCTTCAATAAAATCATGGTGTTCTCTGCAACAATCATGGTGATAGGAGTGGGAGGCATGGAGTTTTGGTGATTCTACAATTAGTGACAAATTGTATTGGGAAAGAGAGGGTAGAAATCTAGCCCTAAACTTCTTGATGCATGGGTTGTCATATGTCTATCTTTTCCCTCTTCCTATTTAACATCTATAGAACACCACTGGATAGTTTGCCCAAAAAGAGAAAGTTAAGTATCATCCATACTGTGTGCTGATAATGTACTTCTTTACATTTTCACCTGTGTCAGTCAAACAGTGCTATAAAGATTAGTTTTCAGTGTCTGAAGGCAGTGGGAAGAGCAGGCTTAGGTTTAGACTCAACCTTGGCAAGATGGAGTAGCTATGGACTTTGTAGTCCTCCCCTCCCCTCAGGAGCTGGGGCTTACCATATTCGGCTATGAATGCAGTAGCATTCTCATACTAATTTACAAATAAATTAGAAAAAAATGTCTTTCTGTATGATATAAAGGAATTAATGTTGGTCACATGAGCAGATTTTCTGTTTAAATTAATAATAATGAGAAAGCTGAAGTAAAAATATTTTTCTGTCATTTAAATAGCTCTTTAAACATTTTGTCTTAATAAACCTATATCGTGTTCAGGTTTTCAGCAGTATGCATCGAGGAGATTTATTTCTTTTATGAAATGAATAGAGTAGGTCAGAGAATGTTGTTAAAACCTTGACAATAGAAGGGACAAAGCTAATATATTATTTCTGTGTTCGTGTGAGATGGAATGTCAGAAAATATATATTATCAAATATAGTTTACAGTGAATTAACCTGACAGCTTCTGAGCACTATAGTGGCTAAGGAAGAAGCTTCAATTCAAGAATGTATACTATCTTTGGTTAACAGAAAATTAATAGTAGAAGGCATGTTAATTTTATTTGGAAATTGTTATTAAAAAGAAATGCTGATGTTGAAAATTTTTCAATTTCTTGCCTAATTTAACGATTAATCATTACTCATTAAAAGAAAAACAGGAGTAGAGTCTCTTATTTTCTTCAAAGAAAATTCACTACTGTGTGTTATAAACAGATCCTGGGAGGTTTGAAATTCCAGTGCTTAGGGGTTGAATACTTGAATTACAATATCAAAAAAGTAATACAGGCTTTCAGAAGAATGTGCTTCTAAGTGGATTGAAAAAATAGTTATGCTTTCACTAGAATTTGGAATTTGGTAGGTGTCATTTGCAATGAAGATAACAGAAACCTCCATAACAAATTATTTTACGAAAACGTTCTTTGGTATTGTTTCTAAAGCTCTGCTAATGTGTATTATTGATGAAAGCATGATTTCTAAAGTGTATAAACATAATAGTAGTACATGGATGTGAGTTTTCTATTGCTTAGTTGTCCATTTGTAATATTAACAAATATTATCTTTAATATTTTATGCTTTTTAATGATTTTCTTCCCTTGTTCACAATACATGTTGTTTGCTAAAACAGTTATATGAAAATATTAATTGCATTTATATATTAAAACTCATAAAGTGTGCAGTTTTCAAAATTGGATTGTTAATATTCTTCCCAAATCATGACCCTAAAGGGATTTTGGACATATAAACCATTACGTTTTATATTTTAATACTTTCCAATACTTTTTAAGAAGCAATATTTGGCTTACCCCTTTAAACTTAAATTACACTTAAATAGTTCCCTACATAGAAAAAAATTATTATGCAATGTTTTATGTTTTAAAAGTAACTGAGGCATGTTGTCTATTACATATACTTTATATTGTTTGATAGTACTGTATATATTATTTCAAATAAATTTAATGTACAAGTTTCCTTGAAATCAATACACCTTTTGTTGGCAATTTTATGTAATAGAAATATTTTTCAAAACAGGTTTTTGACTACATATTCCATGGTTCATGACACTGGAAGAAAATAAGTCAGACTAATGACTTTTTAAAAAAACAACAATATAATTTCCTGGAAGCTTTTCAATTACACCTAGTTGCCACCCAAATAAAAAAAAATTGGTTAGCTTTGCTCTCATAAGAATGACTGTCTCATGCACACACAGAGACACACACAAAAAATCAGGAATAAATGATTAGAAAGAATAGAGCTGTGGTAAGAAAAACAGTTCAGTTGTATAATACTCACTCAATTCTGCCTGTCAATCCTCCAAGGACCAGCCTAAGTTACCAAAGTTACATATGTTATTACTATATTTTAGAGGGTTTTAGTAACAGACTCTTGTGATTCTGAATTGTTTGTGCCTCCCTACTTTCTTTCAACGTGGAAACTAGAGATAGTCTTGTCTAAAATGCTTATTCCAGTTACAGATTTGCCTGGGACTCAGATTTCTTTTCTTCCTGACCAAAAAGATACAATAACATATTTTACATATTATTTTTTAAAATTTCCAATTACAAAGACATTTAGTAAGAATTTTCTTAAATTCATATTTTAATTCAAGGCTTTTTATATTCATGTTTTTAAATATAAAATTTCTTGCAGGCATTTATCAATTTAGAAACTAAGAAAAATTTCAGAAGAAAAATATGAAAGATAAACCTATTTTGGTTGTGTATATAGTTATGTACATATGGCCAGGGCCAGTGCTGGTTTTAGAAAGCTTTTTCTGCATTGTCTGTTATTGTTATCTCAATTTACTATTCTTTATTTTACGTTAAATATAATTATCTAATTTATTCTTAAAAGAATGTAAAGACTTTTTCTGTTGCTTCTTTATTTGAGCGCTTGCTGCTGCACATTGTCATTCCATGATTGTAAAGTTAGTAATCCTTTACCATTTTAGATGTTATATTTTTCTTTATTCACAAGGTACAACATTAATAACCATAGATAACAGAATACAAACCACCATTCTATAAAGCTCTACAAATGACCAACCTTGTTCTAAGCTACTGAACTATAATTGAAAACTGTAAAACAAATATGTGTTTTTAAAAAAGACTAACATGCTTAATAATTTCATAAGACTTAATTAGTCCATTCAGCCATGAATAACTGAAGTTGATGTAATGTCTAAATTCATAAAATGAAATTGGTTCCTTGATTTCCTGACAAATTAAGCAGTATTATTCCTTTTAATAGTTAAAGTACTGTATTCTTTGAAACAAGTTCCCCCACTAAAAAAAAATCTTGCTTTAAGATAATGCAAATTCAAATTTGTGAATAGTAAGAATAATTATCCAAAACTAGTAAACATTTCCACATTTCATATTGAGATAAATCTATACAAACACCAGACTGTCTAAAAAGTCATTTTCTGATTGATATAATAATTTCTAATTCTGAAATACCTTGCATTCTCTTGTAAAATTTAATTAAAACTTAATATTACAACTAATGTAAGGAAAATAAATAACTTCATAATATGCTACTCCTAATTTCTAAGTACCTTTATGAATTTGTGCCATATTTTACCACAACCTGTTTTATAGTAGAAGATAATCATTTCTCTATACATCAATATACTATTTTTAAAAAAAAACAGAGAACAATGTATAAACTTAGATTATGAGTTTCTTACATCACTCACAGTTTGGTGTTCTTTTTCAAGTGTATTATGTAAGGTTTTGTGGCTATAGCTATTCTTCCCCCAATTGCTTAGAATTAGAACTAACATTTTCAGCTTATTACCATAAACCTGAGCCATATATGTGTTACAATCATTGTAAGAAATAACAGAGCAGAATATCATCTGGGAGTAATTTACTTTTGAATTAATAACATATATGAAAAAATTGTAAGCATGGGGATACATATTTCATATTTGTTATTTTAAATATTAACCTCATAGAATTACAATTGCTCTATACAACAATACATGAAATATAAACATAATGAACAACTACTAAGCTTCCAATTTCTACATGTGTCTGTTTTCATAAGTCTTACACATCTCCACTTGTATGGCAATCTTATCTATTTTTGTGTGTGTCAGATAAGCCTATCCTTGTTTAATTTTTAATGAAAATTTGTCTTGTTATTGTTCACATTTTTTCACATTGTCCTGATAATACTGCCCTGTTGGCATTCCATGGAATCATTTCCCTAGCTTTATCAATATCCTTCAGTCATACTTTCCAACTGTATCTCATTCCTGTTATTCACTATGGTTTGGTTTCTATGATTTTAAAGCCTCACATTATTCTCTTTAAAAGTTTCTTTTCTTTCTCTGTAGCATACTAGACTGGCTGCATATGAACCAATCACTTTTACTCTAACTAAAGCAAGAACAGATTGTGATGTATTTCTAATACCATGTCCAAAATTAAAAATATTTGGTGGGCATATATAAATATGACATCATCTATAGTTGATCATTAAGTTTCACATGCTCTTATATAATTTGTAAGTGTGGGAGAATAAAAATTAGAATTTCTCTGCTCAGGGAATCCATAGTGGTGTGATTCAGCCAGTTCACAGTGGTTCAAGAAAATCGTTAGCTAACTTTTTGAGCAGTTTGGTGAACCAGCTATTGGAAGAAACAGCCTTTTTTTCCCCCCATGTTACAGAGTTTATCCTGTCAGGAAGGCAGGAAGGAGACATTCTGGTGTGCCTAACCCTAACCCTAGCCTAATCCTTATCTTTATTGCCCTGCTTAAGTGTTTTCAGAAACTGCCTCTAGGTTAAGCCTTGTTACATTGTAACAGCTGTTAATGGTTCTTAGCAGTACGCCCAGACTTAATGTAGCCTGAGCTGCTTCTCTGGAGTTTTTTTTCCCTTTGCTGGTACTTTTATTAGGGATTTGACTTTTTTAAAGGGGAAGGATTGTTTTAAGCTTTTTACACTGCTTTACTGGTTCCTGGCACTGTCCTTTTGGGGTTTACTTCCAAGAGACAGAATGCAATCTTGGCACGCTGTCTGATTTTTTTTACTGCCTTTCTGGGAGCATGTGATTTTTTCTTAAATCTGAATGATTTCCTTAAGATATCTTGTGAAGTGAGTTAGACCAGGTGGTATCTTTGAATGGTGCAAATGGATCTAATGATTGCTTCTCCTGGGTGAGAAATGGTGCTTTGTCAGTTCACTGAGCACAGGAGTTTCTTGTCTATGGGGATTCTTCAGTCATCCAAAGGTGTCCCAAAGGTGCTTTTTTCAAGAAGCAACTGGACTTCCTTGGTTTCCAGAAAGTCTTGCATTGCTTCAGAGTGGCCAAAGCGCATGATTGCTCACTGATAGTAAGATTAAAAAATAGGAAGTAGGGGGTGTGGATCCTCCCTCCAGTTCATTTTAGTTTTCTCTCATGATAATAAGGCTTAGTAACATGACACCAGGCTTGAAGTTTATTTAGACATCTGTGGCATGTACTAATTTTATTGTGATCCTGGCAAGCTTGGTAGGGCAGAAACTTGAACCTGGGTCCCCTATATATTTTGTTATTTTTTCTCTTTAGCTCGGCATTTTATAGCCCACTTTCCGGAAAGTTTAAATGAACTCTCTGCTAAAGGGCTTCACTTTAGAACAAGAGTTGGCTGCTTATAGTTATTGTTACATTTTAACTATTTTAATTCTTCAAGGTGCTCTGGCATGCTGCCTGATTTGTAACTTGTGGGTTGCAGGTATTGCTGGTGAAAAGGAAGGTATTCAGACAGAATGCTTTAAGTTTCCTTGCTTACTATCATTTATCTTCAGTGTATATTCCCCCATTTTTAATCTAATGATTAGTATTTAGGACAGCTTTTTGCAAGCAAAGAAGCTTTTTGTATTTTTCTACAGGTAATCCTTGACTTACAACAGTTCATTTAGTGACTAATCAAAGTTACAATGGCACTGAAAAAAGTAACATGATCATTTCTCACATTTATGACTGTTGCAGCATCCCCACAGTCACATGATCAAAATTCAGATGGTTGACAACTGTCTCACATTTATGACAATTGTAGTCTCCCAGGTTCATGTGATCCCCTTTTGCAACCTTCTGACAAGCAAAGTAAATGGAAAGGCCACTTAATATCCATGTTACTATCTTAACTGATATACTTAACAAATATGGCAAGTCATGAAATGGGGCAAAATTCACTTAATAAATTTCTCACTTAGCAACATACATTTTGGGCTCAATTGTGGGTATAAGTCGAGGAGAGGCTGGGTGTGAAGTGAGGCCAGATGTGACAAAGAGTGGCTGGGAGGGGAGGGAAGGGGTGAGCTGGAGCCTGGTGTAGCGAGGCACCCCTTGACGTGAGTGACATCGAATTGGCCACACCCACCCAGTGACATGATCACCCAGTCATGCCTACCCAGGCGGTCATTAGGGCAGAGAACCAGTTGTTAAATTATTTGAATGCCACCCCTGGGAGTCCACCCTTTAAAATGATAGTTTTTAAGGCTAATAATAGGTAGCACACCATTTCAATTGTGCTAGATATACATTTCAATAAAAATGTGATGTGCTTTTTTAAAAAAAGAGCATGCACATTAAAATAACATGATGCCTTGGGAAAATAATAACAACATATTTCTTTGCAGTAAAATCCATAATTCCCATTGACCTTAAACCAAAGAATTTGAGGAAAATAGAATACAAACTTTAGAAACTTTAGATTGTTCCTATTAGCTTAAAAATTGTTGATAATAAAAATAACTTTCTATTTCTTGAAAGGTATTATAGTATAAATTGGCCCAATCTGGTCTCATTTTCAGTGTGTCAAATAGGAAATTATGTGAAATTGTATATATACACATAAAGCTAGATAAATATTATGTATGCCTATATTTTAAAATTAATTAATACAGCATTTAAATTATTGTTTATAATGAAATAATCTTGTTTATAAAACATTTTTAAAAAATCATTTTCCCTTAAGACATTTGTTATAATATATTTTGTTGAGAACATTTAGCATGCACAGAAATCTTATACATCTTACTTTTACTTTGCTTGTTTAAAGTCTAAAATTGCCCTTAATGTAACTTTATAAGTTATTACAGAGCTGAAATGTTTTTATAGGTTTATTTCATATTGTTAGATCAGAATAAATCTTAGTATATTATATATTGATAATAGTGCTATCTGATTGTAGTGGTTTAGAACAAGGACAGTACAAGTGATATTCCTAATATAACTTTAATGTGACATGAACATAGCCATACTAATTTTATGGCTGTAAAGCTTTTAAGTAATACATGGTTCAATAAAAGTGTCATGAAGATTAATTTTAGTGGAATTATGTCGTTTCATATAATGAATTATATTCTAGAGATGTTTCTGTGTTAGAATAATGATGACAGCATTCCAGGTGAAAAATTAAAGTTGGTATAATTTTCTTTTCTATTCTAAAAGCAGATATGATATCAAAGATGATTACACCTTGCGTATTAAAAAGGCTTTGAGCTCAGATGAAGGAACATACACATGCATAGCTGAAAACAGAGTTGGAAAAGTTGAGACATCTGCAACTCTTACAGTTCGAGGTGAGTTCTGAACTATTTAAAACATATAACTACATATAACATATTTGGACATATCCTTTGGTGAATGAAGATTTGATTCTAAGATTATCTCTTAGAAAACAGGATACAGTTTTATTTAAATAATCAACTCTGCTTGTTGCTTATTTTGATCACTGATAGAGGTGTCAAGAATATCATGCAGAAAAGCTTTTTTGACACTGATACACTTCCTAATGATTAAAAAGAGATTTTGATGTCTTTACATTTATTATATCAAGAGAAAGTTCTTAAAACTCATGGAACCTCTTTTCTTACTGTAAACTGAAGAGACAATAAAAAGGGCTTTATAGTTTTATAAACTTTGCATAATTAAGTGCCTTTACATTTTGTTCTTGGAAATCTTGTAAATAATAAAATTGAAGAAAAAGTTCACAATTTCACATTTACATAAAACAGTAGCAAGTACAGGTGAAATCACATATTTCCTTATCTAAATGAAGTTCTGGTACTGTCGTGAAAACATTAAGGATAGATACATAAAAATAGTTTACAGTTGTCTTCATTACAGCTGACCATGCAGCACATGTGACTAGAAAGCTAGTCATCAAGAAATATATGAATTTTATTTTCACAGTAAATGTAATATATCAGAACAGTACAATATACAAAGAATCAAGAAAGAATTAGATGAATGTATGAGGAAAGCGGAAAAATGTAGCGATATGAGACTGCTATACTATACATATATATCAACACAGATTAGATATGGGAATGTAGTTTTTTTTAATGTAGAAAAAGAAGTAGAAAATATCAAGGCAAAAGGGAGTGCCAATGGACAGTATAACATACAATAGACAGTATATTATATAAATTACAATAAATTATTGAATTGGTTGCCATTTTCTTCCAAATATTTTTATTTTTTATATGCAACTTTTGAAAATTCATAACTACAGTAACTTTTTTTCTGGGAAAAAATTAACACAATACAATATCTATTGTGATTGGCCTATGGATCCTGATTTTTGGTCTGCCATATATAAAACAAGATGGATTTACAAGTTATGTGTGTGAGAGGCAGAGAAAATTTATTATAAGGGACACTGAGGAACAAAATATTTATGTATATTTCATGAGGTATTTTCACTGTAGAATACATTATAAATCATATAAATATTAACTTAATAAATCTTGCATTCATATCATATTCTTTTTAGAGGATATGTTAGTCTGCTGAAATTCTATTCATTCTCCTTTTGGTGTGTATTTTTCCCATTGCCAGCTGTGAACTTCATTGATAATGAATGCAGCTGGAGGTCATTTTATAAATGGGTATACATACACAAACATAAAAATAGAAGTATAAAAAATAATGGTTATCACACAGACGCTGTTTCACATTTTAGCAGCATGTGCTAAAGATTTCATTAGAACTGTAAAAATTGCTTCATGAGCCATTTTTCTCATTCATCCCCATTAGTAAGTTTATATGGCCTGCATTATTAGAATATGGTGCAGATGATCTGAGATGCCAGCTTTTATAATATGGTTTAGTTAATTGATTAATTTGAATAGGAAAAGAAATAGAAAAAGGCATAGTAATTCTGGCAGTGGGAAACTCTCCAGATTTTTAAAAATAAAATAGAGGATTTATGCTTTATTTTTACAATTAATAGTTTTCTATTATGCTAAAACCTTATATAACAATGTATTTACCTCATACATTTCATGCAATCTACAGACTAGGCATTAGTACTTTAAGAGTACAGTTCACTCTAATAAAAGCAAAACAAAAAGATAGATTTTATGTATATAAATCTAAACTATTTTAAGTCTAATCAAGTAAGTCATAGAGATTAATTCTTAAAACATATTACAAATTATGGTAATTGAAATAAACACAATTGCAGTTTTTTAGTGTGGTTTTGTTTGCTCTCTTATATATAATTTAAAGTAAGAGAACGACTGCTATGGGAATATAATTGCGAAGAATCCTTTGACAGTATCCAAATTTTCTGAATATAAAGGTTTTTGTTTTTTGGCAGGCATTTAAATAATGAAGTTGAAATCCAAATTGAAATCCCTCTTCTTTCTTAAAGTTCACCAGATTCTGTTAGTAAAAGTAATTTGGAAAATTTGTTTCATGTTCCAAATGGAATTTATCTTAAAAATCAAAACTTAATAAATTTCCAGTGTTGAATTGCTGTTTTAAAGTCCCTTTTTACTTTGTGTGGTGCCTTCCTTAACAACAATTACATAACTTTTATTGTTTTTGAATTATATGAATATTAAATCATGCTTTTTAACATTGAAAGTGTCAAATTATGAATTTTTCTTTTGAACTTAGTCTAATTTACTCCATAGAAAACATGCACAGAATAAAACTTGATTAGAAATGTAATAATTTTATGAATATAATTTATTAACTTTCATCTCTGAAGTATTTGGGCATCTTTTACTTGTCTTGTTCCATGAGCTATTTGAATTATACAAGCTTAAAACTCTCCTAACATTAAACTTCTTTTATGCATTCCTTGGCTCTGAGTTATTTCAAATAAAACCATGACATGCATAAACACTTTTGGCAGACAATACTGTTATGAAAATAGTGATTGTAACAACTGAAGTGTTATTAGATGTACACAAATTCAGTTCTGCTTGGTAACAGTATATTTTTTTTTTCAAACTCTTTAAGTCCTTTGATATAGAAAAATACTAGAATTTTTAAATATTATTCTTTTAAAAATATATACATAAAATAATAGTAGTTAACTAATTTTAAACATTGTTGGTTTGACAATGTCCAAATTAAATGTGCTCTTGCATCTCTTCTGAAAGTGGCAAGTCAGTCAAAAAATATTCACATTGGGAGTTTTAATTATGGTTATATCATGTAAAAACACATTAAATTCCATTTCTTGTATTTGTAGCCTACAAAATTATAACTGAAAGTGGTTTATTGTGCAAATCATAAAGAAAAAGAATTAAAATAATTAAAACATGTAAAGGTTACACATTTCAAAGAAACATATAAATTTATTTTGTGAAGTTTGACTAATGCAGCTGAATAATTAATGTAATAATTAAGTACTTAACATGTAATTAATTATTTAACTCTTTTGTTTCTTCTACAAAATGTTTCATGCAGACCTAAGCTTGTCCTTCAATCAAATAAGAGCTGACAAATAATCCAAATACTGTTAATATGACAATCTAATGCCATGATAGACACCTGCTAAACTGAAGACACTCTAAGTTAACATACATTTGAAAGAAAAATATCCCATTAATCATTAAACAATATTTTCTAAAATTCTGTTAAAAACCCTGTGATCATTCAAAATTATTTGTTTTAATTTTATCATCTCAATTAGTGAATGTGGAAAAATGCATTTTATTTGTTACTAAAATGTTATAACTGCACACAGAAATCACTACTTACCATATTTTTCGGTATGTAAGACACACTTCCCCCCCTCAAAAAAAATTGGGTGAAAATGTCTATGCATCTTATACAGCAAATGTTGCCAAAGCCCTGCCCACCCGTCAGCCCATTTTCTGGCCTTTTTTTTGGCCTGAAAAAAGGCCAAAAAATAGGCTGAATAATGGGCTTAAAAAAGGCCAAAAACAGGGATGAAAAAAGGCCAAAAAAAAAAAGCCAAAAATTGGGCGCACAGAGGCGGCGATAGGCTGCAGCGATCACCGCAGCCTGGAATAGCTGATAGTCGGTAGAGGCAGATTTTTTGTTGTTGTTTTCCTCCCTAAAAGCTAGGTGCATCTTATACTCCGGAGCATCTTATACACTAAAAATATAGTACTTTCCGTTTTTCTCCAAGCTTACCAAAATCCTGGCCAGATATGGTTAAATGCCATTGATGTTTAAGTGAAATTCTGATGCTATTTTTTTCTTTTAATTGGATTAATATTTTCCAGTGTGTGAGTTTGGATTAAATAAAAAAAATCTGGATATTTAGCTGCTTTTCTTTAAATATTTGAAATGACATTTTATAGTGTCATATGAATCTAACAATAGAAGTAATCAGATTACTAATTCTGTATAATAAAATTCTATATATGTATTTCTCAGTGCAGTTTTAAAATCATAAATAGAAATTATTAATTATGGTTGCTATATATGAATAATGTTCAGGTAATTATCCACATATAGCATAGCATTACACATCATGCATTCTGACAAATCTTTTTTTTTTCTTTAATTTTGTTACATTCTCACCACACCATTGTAATATCTCCAGCTCGTCCTGTTGGTAAGTAGCCATCCTTCTATCCATTTTAGCATAATTTCATGTAATTCTCCATCTTTCATTTATTATCATACAGGTTTGCTTTAAAATATTTATTAATTACTAAATATCTGATAAAGGAAAGAATTATTATTTACCTGTTTTCAAAGTTATTATAGAAAAATTAGAATAATGCAAGGACCTTAATCATTTGGTGTTATTTCTGAATCTGAAATGCTGCATAATAGAAATAATCAATATATTTTATTAAAAACCTGCAATCTAATTTGTGTCGCTGAAATAAATGAAATTATACTCTTTGACAGGATCAGTAGTAATGTACATCAAAAAAAAAAATAAAAGCTGTGATGTACTGAAAAAAATTAAAACAGCAGTGACTGGTATAAGTAGACTTATATTTTTGGTGCTGTATTTTTTGAAAAAAATACAAAAGTTATGCTTTACTTGAAATGAATTTTGTTTCCAGTATTAAATAAATATTTACACAAAACTTATTTAAGAACTGTTATCCATGTCATTTTTATTTGCATTAGAAATGGCAGTTGTGTTTTGTATTCAGTATGTTCATTATGATATACAACAGAATACTGGTGCAATATTCTGTGAAATGACATTTCTAGTGATTGTTTTTTCAGTGACATTGTTAAATAACAATACTAGTACTGAGAGTTTATAAAAACGTTGATATCATTATCATTATTTTATAGGGTTTCAACTGAAATAAAAAAAAACTTTTTACTAATGTGTCACATACGTGTCCTTTGGTTGTATGTGATATGATTAAAAGTTTTCATTCTGTCTGAGAGGAAAAGAAAAAATCCCAACTTAATCACTGCTTGTATTATTTTCATTTTCAAAAACCAAACATGAAAATTCAATTTTAAATCATTAAATTATTGGCATAAATTATTAAATTATCCCTGTCTTCTCTATTAAAACAAATCATTTTTATCATATGGTACTGAGTTTACATATGCAGAATGAAATACAGTTCTGCCTGACATTGATTGGGATTGTAATAGATTATTATTAATCCTTTTAATAATAATTAACATCTGATCTCTATTAGTAGAAACATAACTAATAACTATTTTCCTTCTTTCTGAGATATCTTTTTTAAATTTAAGCATTTAGATTGTCTACTATAGGACTTTACATTAGATAAATTCTGGAAATAGAGCATTCTGTTATTTTCCCTCCATTGTTGTCTATTATTGTTCTCATATCAGATTTTCAGAAAGACAAATTGATATCTTCATACACATAAAAACTGTTGCGCTGTTTCTACCTGGTTCGATGGTCCCAAACACAGTACCAGTTATTGTCCTGCTTCAGGTTTCAATTACTGTATATACTCACACACATTTGCTAAAGAAATTAACAGTTTACTCAAGTTCATATCAAGAGATATCAACAATAGATTGTTTACCATGATGCGATCGGGAAAGCGCTTTCGCTCTCTAAAGGCAAACACAGAAAGAAGGAGGAAAAGCTTCTTTCCACAGGCAATAGGAACACTAAACCAGAAACCACAAGAACACTCAGAACTATAACAAAACCATGACTCTACCTCACTCCCCCCTTCCCAC
>JANHFJ010006534.1:204380-220447 GCA_032468195.1 Cerberus rynchops | reverse complement strand
TTTTAACGGCTGTACACCGCCCCGAGTCCCTTTGGGAGAGGGGGCGGTATATAAATTAATTAAATAAATAAATAAATAAATTTGTTTAAACATACAATTGCTGAATTCCCCCCTCTTTTTATTTCCTAAAATAAAATGAAGCAACTGCTCTACATTTTTAATTAAATACAATGACATTCGTTTCCTATTTGAAGACTCCTATCATACCTTCACTGAGACATCTATGATAATTGGTTTATCATATCCAATTCCTTTAAACTGTGTTCATAGGGTTGGTAGCCTTCATATAAACTTACTCACATTTGTCACTGTCCTTTTGGATCTGTGGTATCCAGAACCGGAACCATATTTCAAAATAGAGTCTTTCCAAGGTAGAATAGAAAAATTCCTTCCTACAATCTGCCACCCTAACATTTTGCATGATAGCACGTCTTTTTAGTAACTGCAGCACATTGGTGGCTTGTATTTAACTGATAATCAATAAGGGCACCCAAATCCTTTTTACATTGAAGAGAGAAAATCACATTTCCCCAGTCCTTGTACCGTGCCTTTTATTTTCCCTATGCAGATTCAGAACTTTACATTTTAGTCCGCTGCTCAAAACTGTAGATGTACTGTCTCCCCTCTACGTTCTGTAGAGCTGTATCTCTAATTTTCAGCCATCTTTCTGCCACTGGCAGACTTAATAAGCATCCCCTCAATCCTGTCATCTAAGTCACTGATCAATTTTTTTGAGTCCAAAAAGTGGACTTCATTCAGTATTTCCACATAACTGGAGCTAAACCATTAACAAGCACCCATTCACTGCACTAACACACCCTGTTGTGAGATCATGCAGCTGTATTGTTACTCCAGATTCTATAATTTCATTAAGGATACATTCATGATAAATTGTATTGAAAGTTGTGCTGAAGGCCAGGTACATAATGTGCCTGTCTGACTCTCATTATATCAAGATGATAACTCTTAAGAGAATAAGATAAAGTTAGGCTGGCATGGTTTAGGTATGGTAAAGCCATATTGGCTTCAGTTAACTTGTTTATGCAAATGTTCACAACAAGCTTATGATATTTAATAATCTTCAAAGAATCTTGCCTAGTAGGAATGTAAAAGCTGACAACTCTTTATTTTCCTGGATCCTCCTTTTTTCTTCTTTACAGTGACATTTGCTCTTTCCCTATAGAACAGGTTGTAGTCTTGCACTGTTTCAGTGATTCCTGTCAGATTCTATTTATAGTCCTAACTTGACTCTCTAGTTTTCCATTATTTCTCATACTCTGTGCATTGGTGTAGTAACATCTAAGAATTTGTGTGGTATCACATAGACAGTGTTACGTCTTCCTGCAAAACTCTTTGAGTTATCACCCTAGCCTCACGTTTGTACCTTTATGTGCTGCAGTATGTGCTGCTGTATTAGCCCAAGTCTTTGGCAGCTTATTCAGCTGTGTGAGTTTGCTACTCCTTTGTTTAATACAAAGTGCATTGTGCTGAATCTTTTCTTCATCTTTTTGTTGTTCCTCAGGAATTAATTAGTCTGATGTTACAAGTAAATGTGGAAGAACGATATACAGCTGCTCAGATATTAAACCATCCTTGGGTATCAGTGAGTAAAATACTTTTATTATATTACACATTTAAACAAAAATTTAAAAGCTCAACACTAATCACTTGAAATAGATTAAGTTATGCCTCTCTAGCAATCTACAACCACTCTTCATTTAGTAATTAGCTTTCTTAGCCACCATTTGCAAATATAATGGGAATAAAAATCATTTTCTGATTGATGCATGCATTTAGAGCCAAAGTTGACACACTCACAATAAAAAACCTTCAGTGCAAAACTTTTTAGGGTCTGGTCAGTTTCAGGCAACAGTGTGGCCTGCCAGAGGATTCTAACATACTAATTAAGGTCAGAGAGCTGAGCTTGTTAACTTGTGGTTAGCTCTTTTTAGGAATCTGCTGTTTTGCAGAAAAAAAATCACTTCAGGAAGAAATTGTTTTAAGCAATATCTCTGTCCTGAGAGGTTCAAAAAACAGGGTGAAGCACAGGACACTATAGAAAAGAACTTTTATCTGAATAAGATGGCAGCAGTAGTTATCTTCACAGCATATCTCTCCCTCTCCTTCCTTTCTCTCGCTTTCAGATGTTTCATGTAGCAACCATTTCTTAATGGTTAAAAACAAAGTCATTGGAACAGAATATGCTTAATTACCAGTATATTGATCTAGCTTTTTTTTAATGGTTCAACACAGACACACACAGAGACACACACACAGCATTTAATATCTTTGCCTAGTTATAGAAGAGGTAGGCTTGTTGGGGGAACTTCTTTAAATAATTGAAAAAGATATTTCTCTTGAAAGTATGGGAAAAAAGGCAAATAGAAGCTTTTAATTCAAAAAAGAGTGGTGAGGAGCTCAGTAGGTGATCAGTAGTATTCCCTTGAACATGACTAGATGAAAAGAAAGAAAAAGAGATTCAGATAAGAGTCTTCCAAATGGGTTCCTTTTTATGGTGTGTCATTCATTTATCACAGATCTTCATCTAGATGTTTATCTCTATGCTGTGTATCATTCCAATGCTGCTTTGTTGAATAACAGTATTCTCCTTTTTTCTTTTTAAAAGGATGATGCCTCTCAAGAAAATAATATGCAAGCTGAAGTAACAGGTAAATTAAAGCAGCACTTTAACAACACACTTCCCAAACAGAATAACCAAAACGCAGGAGTGTCTATTATCATGGTAAGCAAGTGCATCATTTCTACCAATTATTTTACTAACTTGATATTTCCAACTCCTTCCAGAAGTGATACAGTTTTAAAGTTATTTTTCATAACTATTACAAAGTAATAATGTATATTTTATGGCTGCGTCGATGTCTCTTTGTGCAATTGATGCATTTTTAAGAAAATTTAAACACTGGAGAAAACTATTCTGTTTGAGAAATTGTTTAAAAATTGTGCAATTAAGCCAAAGTAAACAGTGCTACTCAAAGCACATGATTTACCATAATGCAGCCTAATCAGCTGTCCTTTAATTCTTACATTTTGCACTGGAAAAAAAAGTTATCTCATGAAATATATCCTATTGGCAACAAAGTTCTTAAAGATGCTATTTATGTTAGCAGTCAGTTTTTATTTGCACTGAATCATTAAAATGCAGCACCAATAGGTATTTCCAGGACTGCTAGACATACTGACCAAATTTAGGTTGAAGAAAACCAGGTTCTGGGGATGGAGAAGGAATTTTTTTTATCACTTCTTGTTTAATTTTTCCTAACATGCACCAGCTTTAAACATAATGTTTTACTTTAGGATGAAATAGACTAATTTGAAGAGCAAAGAAAAATAATACAGGCTGATTGTTTTGCTTGCATTTTATTTGACAGTTTGACTTGACAGTCTGAGAGACTTCAAAACTGAATATTTTGTATTTTTGAGACTTTGGATAATCCTGAAGCGAAACCTGGTATAAAATCCATTATTAAATAGATTTATTTTAAAACGCTAACTCACAGCTGCTTGCAAATTTGCACATTCTTTAAGCTTGTTTCTAGTCATAAATATAATTCATCTTCTGGCTTCTTTTTGATGTGAAGTTCTGGTTGTTTTGGTTTTTTCCCCCAAATTTCTAGCCTTCTGGCTTTGCTTCTAGGCAATGAAGCACACTTGTAATTGTAACTTCCATTTATCCTTCCTTATTTTCTCCCTGCTGGTAAGGCTGTTATCCCAATTTTACAGTATGTAAAATTGAGTTCTGAACCAAAGTCCATTAAACAATTTGAGACTTAGATTAATCTGAAAGCAGGTAGACCTCAACTTGTGATCATAATTAAGCCCAGTAAAACTAGTCACTGTGTGCCAGTGCCCGATTTTATGACCTTTTTTTGTGGTTAAGAGAATGCCATAACTGTTTAGTGAATCCATTTTCTCAATTAGGCACTTTTGCTAGAAATGAACACAAATATCTTTCTTATGAAAAACGGAGGGAGCAATTTGGCTTACCTACACCTAGCAATATAATTCAACCTGCAACTTTATTCAATTTATCTTGATATAATTAATCTGTTTTTTTTACTTCTCCAAATATTGTATATTTTTTAAAAAGGGGTTTAAAAGAGTGGACTGAGGGACTACCATTTATTTTTATGATCAGTCAGCTGATGACAAAATTCTATGGAGTTTTGATGTTGTGAAGTAGATGTCCTTAAGGCATTTATTTCCCCCTAAACAAAATCCTTCCAAAAATGGGTTCTACTCCCAGCCACTTTTAGCTGTGTCTGGAGTGTCCATCAAGCTGAGAGACAAATGTGTCCCTTTCTACAGTTAAAACTACAGATAGTTCTCAACTTAGAACTTGTCACTTAGCAACTGTTTACAGTTATGGCAGATCTCCCCAGGGCTACTTATGACCCAGATTCAAAGTTGTCCCCCTCCCCCTGTCACATGATCACATTTGGGGTGTTTAGCAATTGGCCTGCAATTGTGACTATTTGCAGCATCAGTCAACCACATGACTACCATTTACAACATTTTTTGCTGGAAACCATTATTTTCCACCATGTAATAAGAAGACGCAGGAGAATACAAAAGGGGGACTTTTCAGATTTATATACAAAAATGCTGGCAGATTGTCATGGTATTTTAATTATCTTCTTCTAAGAACTGTAATTTCTGGATATGTGTGTAAAAACAATAAGCCATGGTAGAATCCAAGGAATATATCCAAAGGAACTGTTTTATCAACCACAGAAAAAAAAAATTAAACTGAAATTTATTTAGCCTAAGAGTACAGTACATACAATATAATAAAAACAAATTATCTCAATTTATCATCTCAAGTGAATACAGCTACATTTATAGCCATTCACATGATTGTCTTAAATAAAATTCATTTTCATTTCTACTCAGCCAAAAATTGTGCTCAAAAGTCATTCTTTAATAGAAGTAGAAAAAAAAATACATTTTTAGAATGGCTTGCAATTTTCTTCTTTTGATTCTTATAAAGGTCATATAAGGAAGGTTTCAGTGCTGCTTTTTGAATATTAAAATGATTTATTTACATTTATAAATGTTGCAATGCTATTGGTTCTGCTTCCAGTAAGTCTAGTGTCTGTCCGTTGCTTCCTTCTTTTGCTTCTTCTCCCAATGCCTGCGCTGCTTTCCTCTGAATAGGTCCAAGGCAATGGTATGTACTAATTACAGTGCTTCTTTGCCACAATTAAAAAAAAGATTCTTGGTTTGAAAGAAAAGGAGAAGTAACCTTGTAACAGTCTTGGGCAGAAAAGCTTGTTAAGTGATGCAGTACAATCATGCAACAAGCTTTCATTGCATTGATATATTTGCACTATTCAACCATTTCAATATTGCTGCATGATGTTTTCTATTTTTACAGATTTGAAAACAACAACAAAAAAACAAAAACCCTTTGGTTTTCCTTCTTTTTTCCTCTTCCTCCTCCTCCTTCTCTTTTTAATAGAAATCAATTTCTGTTAGAATGATCATCATACTCTGCATTTGCATTTCTGTAATCATATTCCTAAAGCAGCCAGCAACTGACCACAAGTCTGTATGGTCAAAACAATTGATAGACTATTCACCCCATTGTCAGCAACCTTCTCAATCATTGGCCACAATCATTATTTTGCACAACATCCTTGTTGCCAATTTTAAAGAAAAAAAGAGTAATGCTTTTATGTTTAGATATTATGAGTTAGCTCACAAAATATTTTAATTTTTATATTTTTTATATCTGGAAATTAGTGAGAATGTTGTAGGTTCTATGTTGTTTAGTTTAATGTATATTACCTAAGCAGTCTTTGAATATTTTTCCACATTGTGATGGAACTGCTCATACAAAAAGTATATCAGAAAAAATATATTGTAAATATGTCATTATGACTAGCCAAAATGCTCTTTTATCAATCTGAAATAAAACTATAATCTTTCATCTGCCGTGAAAGTTATTATTACTAGTGAACTATTATGAAGTAAAAATTTTCCTTCAGTTATTTTTTTTGTAAAAGCTTAATTTAGTTTGTTGCCATGTGCTCGCTTGAGTCACATGCTTACTTAATGTGAAAAAAATTAATTTATATTAGGGGTTTATAACTCAAATTATAAAACTAATTATAGTTCTTTCTTAGATTTTTATTTTTCAAAAAATATCAAGCACAATTGAGAAACAAAAATCAGAGTAGTAAAATGAGTTATTGTTTGAAATAACAAATTATATTATTTGAAGGATCTATAAAGGGTTGTTTAAATTTTATGATAGAAGAATTATATATTTCACTTCCACATAATAAAGTAGGGAGAGACATATTTTTCTATATACTCATTTTTGCTTCTTCCAAAAAGCATTATTACTTCCATACTGGATGCTACCTATTATCTTCCTTATCATCACTTACACATTCAATATTTCCCCATTTGCAACGAAGATTCTATCAAATAAAACAAATTCATAAATGTTTACAATTTATTTTTATATTACAAATTGAGTGGTCAATTTTTTTCTCTGCCAAATACAATTTATATTGGACTTTGGTATATTGATTTTGGCTCCATTTGCTATATGACATTATGGTTTATGTAACATTTCCAGTAAACAATTCAGTAAACCTAACCAAGAACATGGGACCATTTTCATAACATGTGCATGCACATTACATTTTCAATCAATCTCAATATTACATTACCATCATAGTTCTTATATCAGTGTGTATCTCAGCTCTGGTGGCATAGTGATTAGAATGCAGTACTGCAGGCTAATTATTCCCACATCCTGGAGTTTGATCCTGACCGGCTCAAGGTTGACTTTAGCCTTCGGTAAAATGAGGATTGTTGGGAGTAATATGCTGAGATTGTAAACTGCTCAGAGAGTGCTGTAAAGTGTGTTCTAAGTTCTATTGCTATTGCTATCATTTGTCTGGTAAAATATTGAGCCATTTGGTAGGTATACCATTTATTCTCATCCATGTTTTATTCCATCACATCCCATGTTCAGCAACCAAACTTCAACACTACTTGCTTAAAACATTTCATAATCCAAGCCTATTTACATCTACTGTACAGTTGCCTGAAACCAACATTGTACAATATATTCTTACATCTATACATTGATAATGATTTTCTGAAAGACAAAATACTTGACCTATGTATATTGTGTCTGGTAGAAAGAGCCACTGCAGTTGCCCATTGACATATCACATTTCATCCTTTCTGTCAGAAGTTTTCCCAAAATCTTAAACACATTGACCCTACCATGTAAATTTTCCATTCACTTATGTTACTGTCCTTGGTGCTGTCTGAGCTTGTTTGCTTGTAGACATTTAATTACCAACTGTGTAGCTTCACACTAACCACATTCTTCCAGTCATCTGGCACACGTATGTTAAAGATTCATACATTTTTTTCTTGAAGAGATATTCATATTTTACCATTTATCCAGTCACAATGTACACACCTGCAATCTTACTATTTCTATTCGTTTATATAACAACTTCCTTTTCTTAGAAAAAAATTAAAACTATTTATAGCATACTTCTAAAGGCTGCCTGTTTAATCCTTTTCACTCAATTCCAAGGTAGTTTTTTCTTTCGTTTGAAATTGTTCTGCTTTTTAGCTATTATTATTCTTAACCACAATCTTTTATTTTTTTTCTCTATATACACAACACATAATCATGACAGTGAAATTTCCTTTTTTCAGCAATTATTCTCTTACATGCATTTGCTTTTCATCCTTTTGCATCTCTTGCATGTCATTTTTCCACTTTTTTCATGTTTCATTACCTTACTGTACATTTTTCAGTGGTAGTCCTAATTCTTGCACTGTTGAAAGGAATATCCATGTCTCCTGCCCCATATCAATTCTCAATTCGTTCTGTGGAAATTCATATAGCTTATGGCCATAAAAATAGCAAATAATGGTTTGTTCCACATCCTGAATTTCTTATCTGTGGTATATCCTTCATTGATTCTCAGTCTTTCCCCATAATCACATTAATCATGCTTTTGGATTTATATTCATTCCTCTGCTACATGGATAGTCATTCAATTGAATTGTTTTTGAAACAGACCATTTAGTAAGCATATACTCCAAGTCTCAATTCTCATTCATTCTTGAATATCCAAATAGCCAAGTCACTTTTTATTTTATATCCGTCAGTTCATGTCACCAAAGAGGGTTTGTTTGTTTTAGTTCCACAAATGCATAACTCGCTTCTTTTTTCATTTATTGATTTTATGAATAAATTTTCTATTTAACAGTCTTATATTCTAAGTGACAATATTCTAAACACCTGTCTCTTTTGATGTATGGTGTCACATGCCTTTTTGGGAGATTAATTAATTAATTCATTCATTCATTCATTCATTCATTCAATCAATCAATCAATTTCTGCAGCTACCCAACTCAATCAAGTGACTGTAAGTGGCTTACAAGTCTAAAATTATGAAATAATTGAAATAATTTTTAAAAGTTAATAATTAAAAAAAATACCCACAAAATAAATAAGTCGAAACAGTAGCCATGATGGTTAACTAACTAACATTAAGGCCAAGTAACAGTCTTCATATATTACAAGGCCCAGGCCCAGATACATAGCCAAATTTCTAAAGCTTTGTGAAAAACCAACAGGATTTGGGCCATTTTAATCTCTGAGAGGAGAATATTCCATAAGGAAGAGGCTGCACCAGGAAAGAAACCTGTCTTCTAGTTTCTGTTAGTCATCATTCTTTGGCTGATGGGATCTGTAGCATACCCAAATGGGCATGCAGTTCTTCTTACTAATGTTGTGCATGTGAGAAACCACTTTCTAAACAATCCACAACCTCACACCTTTGAAAAAGATCATAGAAGTTACTTTTCCTTTTCTTCAGACTTTGCATGTATCATTTTTTTAAAAATACTATTATATGTACATATAGCAATTGTCAGTGATGTGATTTACCTTTTTCTTAAAAATTATATTTTAGAACACAGCTCTAGATAAAGAAAATCAGATATTTTGCAACAAGCGCTGTCAAATCCCAGGTCAAGCTGATGTGAAGTAAATCACCAAGATAACCCTGCTCCTCAGCCGTCTACAACTGATCACAAGTTGACTTCTCTTGCTGCTTCTCAGCTGCTCAGACTCTCTTCCTACCTTGAATCAGCATGTCATGAGCCTGCAGGATTAATTTTAAGAGAAGTTCTAATGAAATCCAGAGTTAGGTCAGCTACTGTTCTCTTAAACTTGCTACTTTACTTTTTTCATGTCTAAAAGGGATGCAGGTTGTATGTACAGTAGATTTTAGCGCTCTACCTATTACAGAATTTGGGAAGTCTTATCTTTTTAAATGGATTTGTGTTCAGTATAATTTCAATCATACAAATGAATTTATCTTCTCATACTTGGATATACAAACTTTAATAGGCATAACTATTAAGGGAATAGCCCACCAAAGTCTAGATTTTCTAAAAGAAACGCTAGACAAAAAAGTAGCAGAACCCGTTTCTTTAATTTAAAAATGCAGGCCTAAAATGGTTCTGGAGAGAAGCAAGATTATTCCCAGCGGCAATTTGTACAATGTTGAAAATCAAGTTGTGGGGTTTGAATAATGGTGTGAATGGATAGCACACTTATTTTTGACATTACACTCTTTGATTAACTACCATCAAGTTGGTGTTGACGCTAAGTGATCACATAGATAAGAAACATAAACTTAAACCTTGTGGAATTTAATATAGACTAACTCAATCATTGACAATCATTTTGCAACCAACCCCATTTATGAATGTGTTTTGAAGATTGCAATTAGTAAAGATTTCTCTGCGCAGGTTGTTTTCTGCTTTTCTTTTCCTGTCATAAATGACCAGTTTGTTTTTTCTTGGAACAGAAAGCTTGCTGCATGGTGCATTATTTACAAAAAGAGCAGTATATTTATAGCAAGCTGGTGTAATAAATGAACTACTAGTCACCAACACAGAATGCTGTCAGCATTGTATTTTTTTAATTGGCCCGCTCTTAAAGAAAGTCATCAAATGTCTGGGAACTATAATGCTAAATGTGCAGTGAAGGGTAGATGGAGTTGTATATTAATGCTTGTTTCAATATTGTCTGTTCTCTGCTTGTTTTCCTTTTTCTTTCTAACAGTTTTAAATCATTTTCTATTAGCTCTTTACATTAGAACTAAGAACTGCAATAAACATTTTTCTTCAAAAGAGTAAGTAGTAATTTTTTTTGAGAACTTATAAAGCAAGTCCAGGATATGTAATTACCTTGATTTCCTTCTATTCTGAGTACACATTATGTTCTCAAATTTGATAACATAATTTTATTTAATAAGATCAGGCTGGTTTTTTCTTCTAATGTTTCAGGTATATATTATTACAATAGAAAACTTTCCACTGAGTATAGCTATACAATTGTTCTGACATTCAGTTATTTCCAGACATTATTTTGTTTTACACTTGACTATCTTCATCTTAACATTTGCCTATGTTTAAATCAGAATGACTGCTAAGAGATTTTATTTATTTTAGGTATGATAGCATACTTAGTATAGTCTTAATTTTGCTGTGGCCACTTTTAGTGTGAATTAAAGATATTAATCCCCTTCCCTGATGTAACTTTTGTATTAAAATTGGCCTGCAAAATTACCAGAGAGTAACACACATAAACCAAGTCTAATGTGAAAATAATTGTTAAGCATAATTTTTAAAACTCTGGACATTTCTTTGTGCAGTACTTCAATTGTTCTGTTTGCTTCTATAAATGTTACGCACACTCTTCTAAAACTTTCTATAAAGATTTATGCAGAACTACACAAAAGTTATGAAAAGGAAAAATCAATCCAAGCAAAATATATTTCAAATATTTCAGGTCCAAATATTTAAATATTACATTTTTAAAAGAAATAAGTTTTGCATCTCCATTAGTCATATAATGGTTTGTTACTACACTATTATTAATAAGCATTTTAAGAGATTTGTTTTGCTGATGCTTTTATTTCATCAAGTATAACAGATCCTAAATTATTTTCCCAAATTATGCTTTCTGAAATTTCCATGTATTCCCTTCCTTTTATCCTTCTCCTCCTCCCTTCTTATTTTACACAGTTAGATTATTTATTCAGATCGGTATTATTTCTGCCTACTAATACTGGCTCTTGTTCTTACCTGTAATAAAGAACAAAGAACTACCTCTTTTATATTCTTGATTTCAACAGCCCCTACGAAATCAGTATTACTCAACATTATTGATTTCAAACTGTGGGAAATAGGGAACAATTTCAGTGTTCCCACTAACCCTGTGTACTACTTTGTCAAATTCAACTTCAGTCTTCAGTCTAATCAATTCAGACTGCAATCCTGAAACTTCAGACTTAAGTGCTCAGTTTTCAGTCAACATAAACAAAATCAGGAATATATTGTGCCTGTGCTCCAGGAGCTTAGTTTTGAATAGTCTGAGATTAATCAGTAAACTGTACACAGTGTAACCTAATGAATAGCACTATATTAGCATAATTTAATGCCTATACTTTTAGTAAAAGATAAAAGAATTATGTGATTTGAAGAGAAACCAGAATAATGCCTATGATGTCTAGCTTTTAATTTATTTCTAGCATCATACTCAATGTTTAATATGTAGTGACAAATTTACTTTTAATTTAGTTTTTCCCCCTCCGTCTTAGGGGTTCCAATTTGGTGGTCCATATCCAATATTGTTTGAAGCCAATATTCACATAGTTATACCCTTTCTCCCATTCTACCAGGACTATAAATATTTATATTCTAATTGGTTTGCATAAAAAAGATTTTAAAAACTCATTTTATTAGCTCACTGGCCATGTGGCCAACTGTTCAAGATTTTGGAATGTTCCTGGTGAAAAACCATCCAGCACCTTATGCACTGGCCCTTCTTTTCTGTTATAACTAAAATGAAAAAAACATTCTTGGGTTTGTAGTGTGAATATATTTTGGCATCCAAAAGATTTCAGTGGCACAAGAAATTGCCCAATAAAACTTTCCCGACTCAAATCAAAAGCACATCCCGTTCAAGAAACAAACAAAAGCAAAGCAAGGACACGTCTGTTCTATGCACAAGGAAAACCAAAGAACAGACAATACCGCATGAAGCCCTTCATGAAACACATATATGTTACTCTTTCATAAGCAGCTGTAGCTAGGCAGTTGGCTTGATTTTTAGTAGAATGCACAGAAGGATTGGGGCTTCAATCTTCTTCCTGTCCTATCAAATCTAAACAGTGCCTTGGTTTCACATGGAGCACAAAAGGAAATGAAGAACAATGTAAAGTTAGACACATGATTGCAGATATTAAAATGTCAGTCTGAATTCAAAATGAGAAGGAAGGAGGAGTTTAGGAGCAAGAGTTATTTTTTTGTTCTTGATTTTGGTAATTAATCTTTAGACATTTCCCATACCAGTGGAAGACAATGCTTTTTAAAATAATAATATAACATTGTAGTGCAACTGTACTCAGGGTTTTTAAACTGTCATGTCTCAACAATATAAGCACAGCCAGTTTTCTGGTTTGGTCAACTATTATCTGAGTATATCTAATAAAACTTTTGTTGGCTTAAGAGGGGAAAGTATGACTACCTTTGCAAAGTTCAAGGCCACACCCATCATCCATTACACTTATAGGAGCTATTTGTAGATGGTGTTAGGTCTGTGCTAACAGAAGTATAGCAATAAATATACATTTGGGATTTGCTGTGTTCTCTGAAAGTGTTTGGTACATGTAGCAGTAACTATAACCAAAATTTCCTATTTAAAACGCAAGATTTACAATCATTTTGTTTTCAGAGTTCTGCATTGTTTCTTATTAGCAAGTTATGTTCCTGTTGTAATAAATGAAACATTAAAATACAAATGCCTTTTTTATTTAATATCTTGTTTCAAACTGAATTTTCCCCTTTCTGATGCTCATATAAAGAAGGGCTATTTGAATATTAGGGAAAAAACATACAAATTGCTTCAAATTAGTTGAAGAAATTATATACCGACGAAGACAGAGAAATGTAAATTTCAGATCTTAAACCACAACTTATCAAGAAATAATTTTTGCAGTACATACTAAAAACAATACTTTTCACATATATAATCACAGAATTTTGCACAGCAATCATATATTTAGAATTTATGCAACACCAAAATAACATTGTTCATAATATATTTTATTTAGTTTTCCAAGAGCTTGAAGAGAGATTGTCAGCATGATTGAATCAGATTTGATGGGAACTTGTCTTGATTTTAAGATCAATATAAGGCTTGTGCAATTCAGTTCTCACTAATTGTGGCAAACAATAGCTGTTCCCATTTTAGGTGCTGAAGGAAAATAGCAAATCTTCAGCACAAGTAGTTTTTTTAGATCTACACATAGTTTCAAAAAGTAAAGAAGATAAATGAATACTTCCAAAATCCTCAAAATATATCTTAATTTTGAAGAACAGTGGGCCTGATGAAAGGATAGGAAAAATATGCTTGATGTATAAATTCTGCTTATGATTATTTCTCTCTTAACCACACAACAAAATAACAAATTAATAATTTAAAAGGTATAGTAATCACCTAGATCTAGAATCACGCTTGATCATTACAAAGATGTGAAAACAAAATTACATAATTTAAATATTCTTGATTTTCAGAAAATTCAGTGCTTCAAGTTCGCTATCACTGTAAAAGTACAAGACAAAAGGGAAGGGAGGGATAAGCACAGTTTAAAATGTCAGTATTATAATGCTGGTATTATAACCAACTTCCTTTGTTATAACAATTTCCATTGTTAAAATCAAATATTCCATAAGATTATAAAGATTTACATGAGAAACATGTTTCATAATATAGCTAATACAAGAATTATAGCCATCCTATTACAGTTCCCCCTTCCCCAGTATAATGATCAAAATAGATTTACTATGACTAAAAAATATAGATTTTCTTTATAAGCTACAGAACCCCAACAATTATCTTCTGTTTTTCCCCAATCCCAAAAAGTCAAGCAAAGTCTACAAAAATAGCAATTAACTTCAAAAAATAGCATCTCCCAGCAAATTTAAGTTACATTCAGATATATTAACTATTTATAAGATCTAAAATATAACAAGATACTAAAGAGAGATGTGTATGTTTCAAGTCTCCATATGAGAAGAGCTGCATGGCCACATCAGCTTAATTCATATTTCAGTATCTGGTTTGGTATTCATGATGCCACCTGTTGAAATCATTGTAGAAAACCACTATGCTGCCAGAAGCCATGCCTGTCATTATACACCTGTGAAAAATATGCAGAAAAAAAGACCGCAAGATCATTTTGCTGAAGTAGCACAATAACTATATATAGCTTTATGAACATTAAGTTAAACCACATATAAAGTTGTGTTTGAAAACTCAATAGTTTTAAGATCTAATATTCTCATTCCATCAGCGGCATATTTTTTACTGCAAAAAAAAGGTGCCAAAGAATGGAACTAGTTTAAATGTCTCATCCAAAACTAGTGTGGCTGGAAATGTTAAATTACATCTAGCAAATCCAGTTGAGAAGCAAAGAATGGGATTAATACAGCATAGAATCACGTTATTCTGAAATCTTTCCATTTCTTCCCCCCTCCCCCCCAAATTTTGGCTATTTTGAAGTACGAGAACTGTTCACTTTCAAAAGAGACCATTAATAGAAATCACTATACAATAAATATGCTATTTTTAATCTTGGTTTGTGCATGCTATATTTGAAAAAATCTTATGTGAAATGTATGGTTTTCAGAAAATTCAGTGCTTCTAATCGTCCTATTAGTATAAAAATACAAAACAAAAGGCAAGGGGAAATTAACATCCAACATCACTCTCACCTTTGGTCATATGAAAGAGTCATGGATCGGATTCCAGCATCACAACCAGGATAGGCAAAAAGCTGCTTGAGATCATATACTTGCCATACCATAACAACTCCATTATCTCCTCCTGTGAGGAGATACTGCCCATCACGGCTCAGCTGGATTGCCTAGAACAAGGAAAGTGACTTGAAATAATGAAACAATTTTCACATTAACTTTTTATTCCTCAATTACTATTACTTAATTACCGGTATCATTACCGGCCATAAGACCAGGTTAATGAGAGGTTAAAATAAACACACATATTTTAATCATTGTTTTTGAATATAAAACATGAGTATAGTGCCATGATGGCAAACCTATAGCACGGGTGTCACAGGTGGCATGCAGAGCCATCTTGTGGGCACACAAGTAGTCGGCCAACTTACAGCTGAGCATGCATATTTGATTGCACATGCACGCATGCGCGATTGCAGAGACCCAGCTGGTCTTCAGGTGTCCAATTGCAGCAGGAAATCCAGCTGGCTTTTGGAGGTCTCCTGCGCATGCACACGCAATTGCTCATGTGCGCATGAGTGCCTACATGCGCAGGTGCATTGCATGTGCAAAAGCTGCATGCATGCACAGATGGTGCAGCTGCACATGCAGTGCATGTGGAGGAGTCATGAGAATGGAAATGGCACACGCAAAGCATATACTTTTCGGCACTTGGTAAGTAAAAGGTTTGCCACCACTGGTATAGTGGGAGCTAGGACTATTTGGATTCTAGGGTATTAATTTTCTAAGCTATAATGATAGGTTGCAAGCATACTTGCTATAAAATGCATAATTTTCTGGAATTTTACTGTATGATACATGTCACTCTAAGAAACAGGAATATATACTTTTTATGGACTGATGCTGGCTACTATTGCTAATTATCTTTTAAACAACAATCTATGTAAGTATGGTTGTTTGAAGACAGATGGCAACAGCTCATGTTTTACTTCATCTAAGAGCAAGATTGTGTCATTATTTCTATTTTTTTACATACGAGGATTTAGAAACTCATGAAACCTTCCAATCCCAAATCAAAGCATCATTTGAAGACCAGTCCACACGGCTGTATTCTTTTATTGACCTTCCATTTTACAAGACATGCAGCACTTTATTTATTTATTTATTTATTTATTTATTTATTAAACTTCTATACCGCCCCTCTCCCGAAGGACTCGGGGCGGTGC
>JANHFJ010006534.1:171805-184554 GCA_032468195.1 Cerberus rynchops | reverse complement strand
AGAAAACAGCAAATCTGATTTTCTCTTTCACTTAATCACTTGATCAATTTGTTTAATAATTGTGGCAAAAAAAAATGACGTAAAAATGAGTCTGATTCATTTTGTGACAATTTTATTTATGACCCTAAGGGATTAGGGTTATACCTTGAGGAATACCTGTTATATAACCCTTAATGATTTAATTCATTATACAGATTGTAGATCACTATGAGCTTAATTTGAACAGGGAACTCTGTGGTCTATGTACTGCAGCAGCACTGCATACATAAAATAATGATATATTAAACGTGGTATAGATAAATATAATGAATATAGTATGGAAATTGGGTATAGTAGTGATTTAAAGGATAACTTCAGATGAGATTTCATCTATATTTAATTTATTAGGTGAACCTAGGCATTTTCAGCAAAAGTATCAGAAATTGTTATGTGACTGCTGGACACTGTAAGCAACTATAAATATGGACTCGTTGCTGACTGCCTGAAATGTGATCACATGACCGCAGGGGGCACTGACCATCAAAACTTCAGAACTAGTAACTAGCAAATAGTATTGCAAATCATTTGCAGTAATTTACACTATTAATAAACATGCTAAAACAAGCTGCTTAAGTGTTAACTTCAGATATAATTTCTAGCTATAGTTTAAATGTTATCAATAGTTACATGCAATAGTTCTTAACATGTTTAGGGTAATATCTTTTTCAGACTGTACGTAGATTTAGCATATTTATCTACTGATTTAAGTGCCATTTATTCAATAGGTACTAATATGAATAACACTAATTTTGCATTGCCATGATTCCCTCCCTCTATCAAAGGGAGGTAATCTTGGATCCAATCTAAATATTAATGTGGAATAAACATAAAAGGTATAGGTGTGTTATTGTACTACTGTACATTTCCAAAGTACAATTACATCCTGTTTTTTGCTCACTGCAAGAATAAATCTTGCAGACATCCATGATAAAGGCTGAATATAATAACAGTTCTATGCTTTAAACATTGAATATAAAATGTTTATCAGTTCATCTGATATCTACTGATGCTTTCCAAAGGTATTTAAATACATTACAGAATATGTAATGAAATTTACCAATGCCTAAAAATAAAAGGTTCACAAATCATCTAGTGCATTTTTTTTCTTTGAGATTTAAGCTACAATACAATATTTGTGAATGAAATGTTTTACAAGATTTAATCTAGCTGAGAAATACTCTTCCTGCTTCTCTGGTTCTGATCCTGAAGTCAACCATACTTTAGTTGAAAAAAAAGTACTAATATCCTAACCTCAAAATGACTGAGCCATTTATTTCAACTCTGGAACTGCTCTGCAATTACACATTAATTCCATCAGCCTGAACAGCAGGCCTGTGGAAAAAAGGATTGATCTCCTGTAATTATAAAATTCTGGCACCAGAGTTTTATTTTTCACAACACAGTGCCGCTAAGAACCCTACTGTTATTATGAAAATTTCCTCAGCAAAGAGCTCCATCACATTACTGGTGCACCAATTCATCATAACATGCCTTGCTCTTGCTCATCAACAAGTCTGAGTGATGAAAAGGCCCAATATTATCCTGACAGTACTTCACGCGCATTCTCAATCACACATTATTACGGCATCCATATTAATTTTCACTGACACACGTCCTAGGCCTGTTCAAATTAGGCAAACCAATGAGGGGGAGTTGATGAAATACCAGCATAGCCACAGCTCATTGCATTCCAATTTGCATGCAAATGGTTTATCAGGAAAATTCCATTCCCAGCAACCAGCAAGTGAAAAACAACCGTAATCTACACTTCAGGGCCACCATACAGAGCTTAATGAATCGCAAAGAGAGAAGGAAGTGACAGACCTATGAGAGGATCGATTTCCACTGGCAGCTGGTATGGCTGGTCTTGTACAGCACCTTGATGAGCTAAAAGAATGAGAAAAAGGCTTAGAAATAGTGCTATTTTAGGTACTAAAATCACCAAAAAAAACCCCACTCCCCATATAAATCAAGAATTATGTGATGCTGTCTTTTTAAGAATTGGATTTTCTCCCATTTATTAAATTCTATCAGCCAAAATTTCAAGTTTTTAAAAAAGGTTTGTTTACACATTTATTTCATCTTATTTCTGTTCTCAGGGTATGCCATCACCAGAGATTTGGGCCATAAACTATAGCAGATGGTTAACAGGCAGCTTCTCATATTGCAAAAAAGAAAACAAATGGTAAAGAATGCTGAAAACAAAATGTGACAGCCACTTGCTAACTATCATGGCTCTCATCTCTTTTCTTTAAGGGAACAAAAAAAAACCCCTTTGAATAGGATAACACAAATTTAATATTCATTAAAAATAATTGTTTTATATAAAAAGGACATTTTTAGATCATATAATACAAAGTGGTATATCATCATTTAAAAGTGGCTTAAACAGAGGAAAAATCTCATTGTAACTTAGTATTGTTTAATAAAAATGTACGAACAATTTTTGTATTCAAAACATTCTTTTTTTTCTAAAGCTAAAATGCAAAATAATTATTCCCAGAACATTTTTCTCAAAATATCAATGAAACTTTGCAATAATGGAAATGAGCATAAGAAAATCATATGCCCAATATCCCACCTTTTCACAGACAAGTTGTAAAGCATATGCTTATCATAAAACTAGCTTTGTTGGAATGATTACATAGTTCATGTGGAATTCAGAAGTCTATGATTCAGTAAAATCATAAAAAGCAATATAAGTTTTTTTTTCTATAAGCATATATTCTACTGTATTCAGCAGTTAAATACTATTAAATGAACAGAACGAAATGTATACAATTTTACTTACCTGTGTCAAGTGAAATATGATTATTTCCTTTTTTTCTTTTTTTTTAAATTTGTATAATAGGAATTATACAATAAAATAAAAGACAATATTTTAAAGAAGACTAAAAAGGCTAAGAGACCAGAAAAGACATTGAAATAGCTGGCAGTAATAAAACAATGGACATTGGTGTTTTTTTTCATAGAAATTTGATGAATTTCAAAAGTGGCAAGGAAAAGTTGGGACAAAGGATTTGATAGGAGGGACACTTTCGTGAAGCAGAAAAAGGTTAATAGGGAAATGGGAATAATTGAGAACAGAAATATAGGATGCATTTACTATTTACCAGTACTATTTGGCTCAAATGTAAAAGCAACCACAAAAGATAAGCTGTTTTTCTCCAATATCCTGCCAACTGACAAGCAGACATTATCCACTCCCTGACAGTTCAGACTAAATTTGGAGTAAAGTTGTTCACCTATAAGGAATAGCATTTCAACCAATTTACCAACTATGGTAATACATGAACATTTGTGTTCAATTATAATTATTCCTAGACTGGTGGAAAACCTTGATGTAAAAAGCAGATAGACAAAGGACATTTGGAAATTTACAGGGGTCACATGTAACAGCTCTAAAATGATATATGTTTTATATATTTGTTTCCACTATTCAAATTTAAACTGACACAGCAAACCAAGGATAACCCAAAGCTTATAGATAGTTTTATATGGTTTTTGAAAATAACCAAGATTTCACATTTCAACTCTGTCTACAGTTTTGTTTCCAGACTTTCTAGTAAGAATAATAGGAAACTAGCATCTTGCTAGAAATTGTAAAACTTATGGCTTATATTGCTCAGGTACTTAGTAAAACTTGATGCCAAAGAATGAGATAGGTATTCTTATAATGTATTATTATACAGTTTGCCTAGTTTACTGCATGATATTTCTGAAGTGATTAAAAGCTCCATTGCACTAACGCAACTATGCTTATACTTCTTAAGATTCAATCTACTGTGTAGTAGTAGCCCTTTTGTACCTTACCACCACACACCAATTTGCTAATTATGTAATCAACATTTCTATACTCACCAGGAAGATTGTGCCACTTATTCACAGCAAATAGTCGGTTGACAGTGACAGTAATCACAGCAGGATTTGCCAAACCAGGCTGAGTGTTGGCGGCTACATGTGTTACAGGAGAGTTGGATGGAAATTTTAGGACCATGATGACATCCTGTTGAGCTTGGTCTGTGAACATCAATGGACTCTGGAGAAGGAGATACTGTTGAGTGGGGAAAACAAGATCCCAACCACGAGGGAAAAAGGGAAAGGCAAAGAAGATTGGAAAGATAAGAAAGTGCAGGAACAGGGAAGACCCCGTTAAAAGAAGCAAGAAGCATCAGCAGCTGAAAACAAATACTAATGCCATTTTTTTCACAAGCGATGCAAACTATATTTTTAATGAATACCTTGATTTCACATTGAATTACATGGAGAGAAAAAAAAAATCTAAATCCAATATCTACAGCAAGTCGTAATTAAAATGTTTCCAGGTGTCTGTGTATTAAAATTGTTAAGCTTCTCAGTCCACAGATTCTGGTGAAGAAAAGAAAGCCCCAATAAAAAGAGAAATAAAATCATGAGGATGAAAATTTGTTCTCCAAAAAACTGTAAAACAGCATTAAAGATCAAATTATAAATGTCAGCAAATTAAAAAAGATACATAAATTAAGTATGTAATCCATGTCTGCTGTGCATGCCTTCTAGAACTGTACTGCAATGCTTTAAATTCAGAATCAATAACAGGCTTTAAACCCAGCATTTAGCATGTACATAATATCTGTCTGCAACTTTTTAAAACAGCTGTGTCATTTTTTCCACGATGAATGGTATGTCTTCCACATGTCTACCTTGGAAAAAGACACAGCTCTTTTAAAAAGTACCAAACGAAGGGTTTTTTCAAACTGAACTTTAAGTATTTATTGTATACAGCAGGGGTGTCAAACTGGCAGCCTGAGAGCCAGATGCATCATGCACAGGCCACACCCACCCTGGCTCCGCAAAGGCAAAAAAGTCACAATATGTCATGGGACGTCATGAGACATGATTGAGTTTGACAGCTGTGGTGTACAACTTGAAAACATTGATATTCATGTAAGAACATTAATTCAAATTAATTGTAGAATATAGGTTTTATAGCTGCTACATTTTGATGAAATGAATATGTGCTGATGTTTCATTAGACTTATCACTAGCTTCTTCAGAGTAGAACAATGTTATAACAAATAAGTATATGTTAATGATAACAAATAAGTCAAATTCCATTTTAGACCTGTTCTAAGGAAGAAGCTGTGGTAGCTGATATTCAACTGAATCAACACTTATTCATCGTCTCACACAACATCTCCAGGAAATCATTTCACTAGTCTATCCATATTAATTCAATTTTTAACCAATGGATTCTACAATTAAGCATGTATTTTTGGGGCCACTGTTCAGTTGTATTACAGATACCATGGCTTCATTCAAAGTTTCCCTTCAATATCTGCTTCATTCATGATACAAGTCTATAGAAGTAGATTTTAAATAAGTATAGATGTAGATTTTAAAGAATAGAAAAAAGAAGTACAGATATGAATTTTAAAGAAGAATAAACTAAAGAAGAATAAACTAAAGCAAGTTCAATGTTATTAACTAATACGTTGTATTCAAAGTAATATTTCCAAATGAAAAGTTTTAATTTGGAACTATTATTAATCAATCAAAAGATTTTCTGCAACTATTCCATCTTTTTCTCCGTAACTGACTTGTTTCTGGAAAAAAAAAAATCAATAATATAAAGCAGGGATCTCATGCTTGTTGGAGAATTCTGGGAGTTAAAGTCCACAAGTCTTAAAATTGCCAGGTTTGGAGAAGCCTGACATAAAGGATGAAGTGGGGGAATCAGGTAATATTTAAAAAATGAAGGAGGATGTAATATTGTCAAGTTCCACAAGGCTAGCAAGTTCAGGAAACACTGGATTTCTGGAAATGTCATTATTACTAGTAGAGTAATATAACCAAAGCCCCAAAACCTATCGAAAGAATTCTTTTGCACAATTTATACTTAATGTAATTAAGGCAGAGTTCCCGAGTTTCTTTCTCACATTTCCCGCTCCCTTCAATTCAGGACCCTCTTCTGTAATGTGCCAACCCTATTTCTTCCCTTAACTCTCTTACAGCCTCCCACCACCACTTCCAGGTTTCAAGGTCCATTAGACATTCCATCAGAAAGATGAAACTCTTATGCTCCAATTTTAAAACAATCACATAATATCGCTAACTATGTTTCATTTATGTATCTCATAGATTTCAAGGTTAGCTTAATCTGGATATACCCCAATTAATAATCATATTTTAAGTCTAAGTTTTATAAATAATATTTTTGTCAAAATTATATTTCTAGCAATCCCTTGGTTGCTATGACACTTTTTCCTACGGCTTCATCTTCCTGGAAATCTAGAATTCAGTATAGCTCTTCTAGCAGAACCTTGTGGCTATGGAGCTACTTAGACCTAGAACTGCAATTTGGCAGCAGGTAAGTTGACACAGTTTCCCGCATAGTGCAGAGCAAACTAGGTTTCCAACATGACAATGTATAAATAGGGAAACATTCATGCCAACAGATAATCTCTTTAATATCACTTGCCTAATGCACTGCAGACTTTTTAATTTTCGTTCTGATGTTTTACACTTTGCAATTTTGCCTCCTGCCTTCATAGCTCTATTTGATAATAGAAGTTTCATTTGTTAAGAGGATGACTTTCTTTGTCGGATCAGAACCCTAACATCTACAGAAGAGTCATTAAAAAAAAATTCAGCTTCTATTGCTTACCATAAGAAATTGTTCCTTTAAACCTCAGGATCCCACTAATATATAATTCAAATTATAATTTATAATTTGCACCTTACCAATCATTGTTTAAATTTGTGTGTATACATATGTATCCTATTGTATAGGGTTAGGGCACCAGCCAGAAACCAGGAAACCTAATCCTTCCTTAGGCATGATACTAACGGGATGACCTTGAGCCAGTTACTCTCTCTTAGCCCTAAGAAGGAGGCAAGGCAAACCACTTCTGAAAATATTGCCAAGAAAAGTAAAGTGACTACTTCTGGCAATCATTAGGAATCAACACTAATTTGGAGTGCACATCTTTTATATATTACATATATGCACATCTTTTAAATATTATATCAGATTATATACACTTATTTGATGAAGCTGTAAAATAACTGATGTCAAAGGAATGATCAAGATGAAGTCTTTATAATTTTCATCACTTTGTAACATTTTGGAAGTAGCAAATTACAGCCATTTGGCCCTATTTTAACATAAGTGGTGTTAGGTTATATTATCAAAATTCATACTGTCTCATATTTTCTGAAAACTGGTTGAGAGAACTAATATGTAATAGCTGAGCAAATAAAAGAACTCATTGTTAGTGAGCATGGCATGATACGCTCTACTGAATAAAGTTATTATTTATATATTTATATATAAATAATATTATTTGTGAATATTCCTGAAATATTATTTTTTGAAAGGTATTATATTTGGGAGTTTGAATACAGTGACAATGTTTTTGCCTATTTATCATTAGTTATATATTTACATTTAGTATCTTTTTACAGATTACAAATAAATAATGCATTTATTATATCACTCCTTTGAAGAAAAGACATTAAGAGTACTTAGAAAAACATACTACCCTATGAATTCCTATTTGTAATCTTTGCATGAAGGTGTAAATAAAAACAACTAATAAGGTACCCAGACACACTTTTGAGCAAGTGGCTAAAAGCCAATCAATATTATGAGTTAATCCTCCCTGGATGCTCATTCAATTAAAGGTGTCAGTAATGCCTCATCTGATGTGGCCTCAATTAAATTCAGCTATCTGATGGTGTGAAAACACAAGGGGATACAGCAACAGCAGCCAAACCAGACAAATAGGCGGCCTCCTTGTGATTGCTAATTACTACACCTGGTGCATATTATGGCCTATGCACTTAACACAGCCCATGGTGCCTTTAATGGCTTCTCCACACAGAACCCAGAGAAATTAGTGAAACTTTTAGCGATTAAACCAATCATTACAGTGGTAAAACTTTGATTTGGTGATCTGAAAAGTTAACATAGCATGGAATAAAAACAATTTTTGTCATTCTCATTTTAAATCTAAAAAAAATCAAAACACAAAAAATAAAAATGTGAATTTTAAAACTCATCTCTGAAGTTATTGTTCATAAAATGTTTTTAGAGATGCAAGAGTCAGTTGCATGTTCACCTCTGTGGCAGCTCTCAGAAATGCTAAAATTGTATATTTTTTGCATATACATTAAACTCACACACATGCAGTATATACTGTACATATAGACTACACAAATGTGTGTGATCACATTTTTTTAAAATCATAGGAATTGCCTGAATTAAATTCTTGATTTTCAACCAAATAGCTATAGATAGTGTTATCTGACTTTAAATGACAGTGATCTAAATTCTCCCATTAATTTCAAAATGCTTATACAAACTTAATACCATTTTTAATAAAATTAGGTAAAAGCAGTCTTATTAAAGTTATACTTTGACTTTATTTTTGTTTTTACTTCAAAAGACATTAATTTCTTTCAATTCTGTATCTCTCTCCTCTTTTTTATTTCTAAACTGCATTTCCATGTGAAAAGGTACATCAAATATTTACAGCTTATTTAAATATCATCTGAATATTTTTGAACATATAAAATAACTTTGTAAAAGCCATATTTTGTACACCTGCCCATGTACAAAAAGAGAACAATAAAGTACACACTAAGTTTAGTAACTATGATCATGTTGTGTTGTCCCTGAAATTAAAATAGACCATCGTTACTTTAATTTTTCTATATTCATCTGATTAAACTTAAATAAGATTCCTAAGATAATGATGTACTCCAGTGGAATTCTGATAAATGGTAATATATTATAATTTCAGTGGAAGAATTAATATTTTAAAAAGTTTCACTATGAAAGTGTAAGTTCCAGTAGGCGTGCAAAATGTTTGTATTTTATACATTTAAAACAAAGAGAAGATTTGTGTATTTGAATTCAGAGTAGTTATTTTACCAGGGTGTAAAATCTGGACCCAACTTACCAATTGCATAGCAGAACTTCTTGGAGGATGCGGTTCTATAAGCACTTGGGAAGGAGTCTGTCCAAAACTTCGGATCTGAGCTTCCACTGCCTGGAAAAGATATCATCAATACATTCTTATGTGGAAAAAGATTAGATTTATCATAAATTACATTCAAAATATTCAGGGATAAGTCATGGCTCATTGTAATATGTGTGTCATACTGAGAAAGTTATAGTTACAAGATGAGTAAGTTTTCCTCTTTTCTCTAGTAATAAAGAGACTAGAGGCAAATATATTTTCTTTAGCAGCAACGTGTTATATGTTTATGTCTGAAAAGAACCACAAAATGTGATTTTTTTAAAAAAAAAAAGGCTGGGGAGATGTGAAAGACAAAATGAAATACAAGATTATATATAGTTTTTAGTGAAAATAATGACAATAATTAAAATATTCCAAATGCTAATGGTTAAGGCAACAGGCTAGAAAGCAGTTCTAGTCCTATTAGCCTATTTAGTCACCAGCTGGGTGACTTTGGGTGATCTTGGGCCAGTCACTCTCTTTTAGATCAAGTCTCCTCATAGGGTTGTGGAAGGTGTGTTGGATATAAGTTATTTATAAAAATTATAAAGTTGTAATAAATAAAATTAAATTTTGCCATCTCTGTTCTAAATTACATCATAATTTCCTTCTTTCCATAATTTACGCTTTCTAATATTCAAACCTATAAACCACAAGTTCATTTTTCTTTCAGCAAAAAGTTCATAGGGATTTCAGTCACTGCTAAATGTAATTTTTTATTTTTTTCTAATCAAAAAAGTTGATTTTGCCATCTTTGCTACTTCTATCGTTTTTACCAACAATTCTTCTATTGACCGATAACCATAGCAACCATTCCATGTTAAAATGGCACTGATGAATGGTTGTTATGATCAATCTTGGAGTTTCAGCATCCTTAGAGTCATGTAGTACTTACAAGCAAGGCCAAGGGCCCCACAATCACATGATCACCATTTGTGATGTTCCCTGCTGACTTCCTCAGGAAATCAATAACAAAGCAGAGACTGAAGGCTGGCAGTTGCGGAGGTGAGTCTCTCTCATCTGCACTGTCTCTTCCAGCTGTGGTATATACCATGCTGGCCACTTGTGCATTTTCCCTGATCCTTGCCACGCCCTTCTCACAACCTTTTACACCCTTCCTTGACAACAACCTTCACCCAATCAATCCCAACACATCATCTGAAATGGTTGGTTTTGCACAGTAAAGAATAGAGATTTGGCCAGACAGAAAACCAAAACACTTTTTAGAAATCCTTACATTTAAATTCTTAGAACATTGGAAAGTAGAAACTAAATAAAATGTTCTATTTATCAATTCTGAAAATTAAAATCATAAAATATTTGGATTAATATTGCTTTCAGGTGCTGCTGCCCTCCATCACTACTTACATACTCCAGAATATGCATATATATGAAAACAAAGTGTATTTCAAAATATTAAGGAGAATGAAACCAAAGTATAACCTAGGTTCTTTAGAACACCAATGCTTTTCATGTAAGAAAATAAATAAAACATATTTTTATTCAGCCTAATTATGAAAATGAGTCCTGCAGGTATAATTATGTTGCAAATGTGAGTTAAAACAGAGAAATAATTACAGCCTGCAAAAACGAATTATTTTTCCCTCAGTGAAAATGTTTTGCAACTTTCTCTAATCTGAGCCTGTACATTCCAGACATATTAAACTGAGGCCTAGTACAGCTTCAATGCAATCTTCAAACCATGTAAACTGTCCATCTACCACATTGTAATCCCAGCTGCCAATCTGAAATAAACCAGTTAGGCAGAGCAGACATAACCTACAGAAACAAATGCCACTCAATAATGTTTAGAGGCACTGGGTTCATGGATAATTTCAAACAGTGTCTTCGTCTGGAACATTGATGTGCTCACTGAGAACACCTAAATCTCTGGCTACTGGAAATAAGCAGATAAAGCAGAATAAGAAAAATGAGCTTTGAAAATACTTCAAAGAGACAAAGAAAAAATGGCAAACGATTTCAAAGAAACTATGAGAAAGACTGGAGAGAATACAAGCAGTGCTACAAATATTTGGGGTTGAAATAGATTTCCATATGAGATTAGGAATTATCACTTTGCCTATATCATCTTAATAAAACTACCATTCAGGATGCATATCAAAAATCACAATGCTGGATATGAGGCACTTAACACCCATATTAAGATTTCAACTTAATTACTACTAGATATTATCAGCAGAAAAGGAATATCCCATAGAGATTGCTAATTTAAACACAAGTAATTTGTAATACATAATTCTATCCAGTGTATTGACTTTGGCATAATTAACATTCTTATATTGACCAAAATTTATTTTTCAACAAGTTTGCAATGGATCAAACATACTTACATTGCCTCTATTAGATATTACATCCCTAAATAGTTTGTTTGGATTCAATATATTTAAAAAAAAAAATAAATATAAAACTTGTACCATTTAATGGTATTTTACATGGAGGTTTTCAATTAAGTTTAGACTAATCCTTAACATTTATTTAGCTTTTCACACACAGTTCCTGTGCTGTACTGTGTCAAACAAACCATCTGGACAGCACACTTCTGGCTGCAGCTTCTACCAAGATAATTTGCTTCCAAAAACCTTCTGAGCTGTGTCTATATGGAGTCCTCATTTATTTAATTCATACTTTCAGAATAAATGTCTATGTTGCAACATTTTCTAATAATCATACTGATTTTCTAAGACATCCAGAAATACCTATCTACAAAAAAAGACTACAGCAAATAACTTTAAAGTATTTAGCAACTGTTGAACTATGCTATAAATACAAATTGTATTTGACTTTGTGAAACATTCACTGGCTAAGTTGTCTTCTTATGATTTAAAACTGAAATTTCCAGCTTCCATAAAGAATTAAAAAAAACCCATAACATGTGTCATGAGATTTTTTAAAAAATAATAAGATATCTTCTATTGATAAGAAATAAGGGTCATGTAAAGGAAAAATGGCAAAAATCAATACAATAAAATGTCGTAAATTGCATATTAAAGGTGGAAATCGGTTGTTTTCTAAATATTGCTAAACTTCCTAGCAGCTGCAGCCTGCATGCTCAGTGGTGAAGGGTTAATTGGAATTATAATATAGCAACAACTGCTGGAATATATTAATATTTGATACATTTTCTAATATCTAAATAAGACCTATACGTAAACAGTAATGAAGTCAGAATAAAGACTACAGAAAGCATTTGAAAAAGAAACTTCACATTTGTATTGGATCCAGCAGCAAACGGTCCAGAGTTTTCAGGAAGACATAGCTGTCTTAATGCTTCAAGTAGTGATTTTCAAATGCTTTGCCCAACTTTAGTTGGAACACATACATAAAAAATTCCATTCCACTTTTATGGATCGTCTATGTCTTCCTAATCTCGGGTCCTCTACCACGAGCCTGGGAGTTTGAGGCTTCTGCACAGTATCTTAGTTGTTCCTAACACTTCTCTCTTTTGGATCAAGAGTGGTGATATTGTTTAGTGGCTGGATAGAGTAAGGGTTAGAGTACCACCTTTAATATGGGAAATCAGAGTTTAAATCCTGGCTGGTACCTACCTTACCCATAAGGGTTCTTAGAAAAACATCCCCTAATGCTTCACTTGCCTATTACAAATATTAGAGTGATGCAAAATAGTAGAATCATGTTAATTTGGACTGGTGTTTCTTAACCTTGGCAACTTTAAGATGTTTGGAC
>JANHFJ010006534.1:158860-171705 GCA_032468195.1 Cerberus rynchops | reverse complement strand
GAATTCCCCAGCCAGTTTTGCTGGCTAGGAAATTCTGGGAGTTGAAGTCCAAACATCTTAAAGTTGCCAAGGTTGAGAAACACTGTTTGGACAGTGTCCAGAATAACAAGGTACTCATCAGATGTCTGAAGCCTAAACTGCTAAACAAAGGTTCCCAGCACTGGCTATGAGGCTAAGGAGATACACTAGAGAAGCAGAGGTCAAGGAGATAACTGCTCTGTCTTTCAAAGAACCATCCAAGATGTTGGAACCGCCATTAGCAGCAACTGAACAGTACTGGAAGCATGCACACACCTCCACACTCTATGAAGTTAGACAGTTTATAGCACTTAACTATAAATTATTTGATTTTCTCATCTTTAGCAGAAATCTGGTTTGAATTAAACAGGACATGTTATTTTAAAAGCTCAGTATTTACATTTTGAATCCTATTAAATAAATTTAGAATTTAAATAATATCTTACCCCTCTAGCTATTTTGGTTTCCAGTGTGCTTCAATTCATATTAATCATTACCTATGAAGCTGTTAATGGAATGGAGCAGAGTGGACGGAATACTTATCCTTGATTGCATCTACTCATTCCATCAGATGTGGAAAATGAAATGGCAAATATGTGTCCTGTCTTCTAAAGAATTCCACTTGTCAAAACCCAGGAAGAGAACCCTTTCAGTTGTGGTACTTATTGAAGTATCATCCAGCTGAAAATGAATGAGACCTAAACCTGTTGGCCTTTCATAAGGCCTTCAAAATGTCATCAGGCATTGGTACTGTAATGTATAGGAGAACCTGTGAGATGATTATGTTGATAGTTGTTTATGGTTTTTATATTGGCTGCTGGTAATTTATTGTTATGTTGTTTTATTTTTAGTGTCCATTGCCTAGAGTTATAATGTTGAGATGGGTGAAAGTATCAATTGAAATAAACAAGCAAACCAACAAACCTAGCTAATGTCTTCCAAAAGTATTATTATTATTTATAATAAATAAATAATAATAATAATAAAAGTGCATTAATTTCACTGCAATTCTTTTCAATAATATAACCTGGAAGAAATGTGCCTTGACGCATGCAAGAATATTCATCATATTAAAAAATAAAACATTAACCAAGTTTCAATATATGTACTATTGAACCATGCAGTTTTCGGGGTAAGAGTTATTCCTATTGTGTTATTGATACTGACTTGGGTCCTAATTATGTCACATTATCATGAGCATTCTCTCAGTAAAATTTTATTCATAGAAAATTGGCATCTTTAAAATAGGGATAAACTTTTTTTTTATGATAACTTTATTGGCTACAGTCTCCAGAAATTTATTCCATAGTGTTAGTAAAATGTCTGGATTAATGTTGAGAGGACATAATGAGCTATAAAAAATAAATCAATTCATTTTTATCTTGTCCTATGAAAGTTTTTTGTAAGATCATAAACAATTGTTCTATCCAGAACAGAAAATTCAAATTCAGCCTAATATTTAGATACACGGTTTATAGTCTGTTTAATTATTATATAAATAAAGTATCCTAATAAACAACTTCCTTTAAAGCATTTTTTCCTTGGGATAAATTATAACATTTCTTTTTAAAAGACCAAATGTACTTGTGATTCATAGACATTTACTTCAATATGTTAGTTTAAAAAACTGTGTTCCATTGTAATTGGTCTCAGAGGCTCTTATATCGCAAAGCAGTAAAATTTAAAATGTTTAGAGCAGTTGGCAAACCTCTTTATAGAGAGCAAAACTATTTTTATGAACTAACAAAAATATTTCACTTTTATTCAAACTATAATTTCTGACCAATCAAGCCAATGCTGGTCATATAAGTTGCTCTCAATTTTGGAATGTTAGAATAAATCTTTGAAGAGACGGATTAACAGACAGGGAGATGATGAGTTAGTATGAAGGTGTGTAAGAAATTCATTTATCAAATGGATTGACAGTGTATCATGCTATGTATATATTGGTATGATTACATGAAGATATGCATAGAACTTTCATATTTCTTATGCCTTCTTCCATAACTAAAGGAAAAATGATTCTTCAGTAGTAATGGTAGGAAATAATTCTTCTTTGACTCTCTAAGGCATAATATATCAAAAGACACTTGTCACAATTTGTGGACAATGAACAACAGAATATAAAGGAAAATGCAGTCTATTCTTTCCATATTACAAATTAACAAATTAATAAGGAGCATCCAATAGTTACAGCAATTAGGAATTAAATGCCATATAAGGTACTTCACCTCTTCTTCAAAAGCCCTTGAGGAAAATAATACAAAAATGTTAATTTTGCCTTATTTCTAATCTTAAAGAAAAACAGAGAATCAGTTTCAATTCTGATGTTAACTTTAGATAAGTTAGTTTTTCTAAAGATGTTTGTTCATCTTCCTTTCAACTGACTAAAGCTTTGGTAAGATAAATCTCTGAAGATTTAATACTTACTGTGATAAAGACACATGGTCAATGAATGTTCTGTTTGGTTCATAATATGGAATGTAAACAGAGCTACTTTCAAGGTAAATTACATTTACTGATAGTTAAAGTACTAATAATGGTTTTTCTTTTTTTCCTATGCAATGTAAGATATTCTTTAAAAAATAATAATATACATATATTAAAGGCTAAAAAAAAACATCCTTGGGCTTCTTGCTATTTGTAATGCACTATTTGTGAAGTAATATCAAAGATTACCATATTTTTTTTTCTATTCCTAACCTGCAACTTTATATAGTCCAAATTTTTTCATTAGTTGGTTTTACCCTTTAGCTCATACATCATGAAGAACATAAGAAATAATTAAAATCTAGGAAAATGTTGATATGAGCAAAAGGAAAGGAGATTAACAAATATTTCAGAAGGTCAGCAGAAGGCTTATGTCTATATTAAGTGATCACAAGATTTCTAAAAAAATAATTACATTTTTTTCTAATAAACATAGTTTAGGCCAAAATATTAATAAGCTTCATTCTTTTGTTTATCAGCATAAGCTGTTTTTAAACAATTAAAGATTTCCTAAATGTTTTAAGTGCAGCAGACTGTTAATCATCATAGAAATAGTAAAATAGGGAACAGACCCTTTTATTCACAAATTATTGTAATGCTGTTTTTCCACATGTGTTGGCTATCTAAGAAATTAACATAGTGACAACTTCTTTGTTCTTTCAAAATTCCAGATTTCTTGGCAAAAAGAAAACAGCATTCTGTATGTCCCTTTGTGTAATAAAGACATTTAATCACACTACTAATCTTGAGCTCTTTGTATTTTAAAAGATATTACAAAGAATGCATGGATACCATGACTTCCATACATGTGTTTGCAAGTAGAATTTATGTCATGTCAATTTACCTACTTCTAGTGAATTAATTGTGGTGTCTAGGAAATCCCCATGGTGATCCTTGCAGCTTTCTATACTAGATTTTACTAGGAAAATAGGTTAATAACAAATAAACAGATGCAGACACAACACACAAAGACACATACAGACACATACCCCTAAAATACTATTAGTATATCATGACAGGGAAGCTCAGAAACCAGAAGGTCCTGCCTCAAGTCCAACGTTTATGCTCTTTAGAAGCATGTCAGAAAATCATAAATAAAAGTAAACTTTGTTAACTGTAAGAAAATAAAAATGGCCATGACTGGATTCAAGCAGAAAAGCCTAACATGGTAATGCCAGTAAGGACAGGAACAGTGGTGTAAGCTGTTTTTATATCAATTATTTAAAGTTATTCTCTTACAAATTTCAAATGTGAATTTCATGTATATAGCAGCATTTTATAAAGTTTTGCCAGATCCAACATTACGTGTTATACACTCTCTTGTTAATAAAGATCTGTTTGTTTTATATTATGAAAAAAATAAGTTCTTATAGGACTATATACAAAAAAGACCATTGGGTTTTGTTTTATTTTTAGTGCTTGCATAAAAAATGGTGCACCAATCACATTTCCTAGGCATTTTTCTAAAAAAAATTTTTTTTTTAAATTTCCCGCAGTAGAAAATCTAGGAAGAACTATAAATATTTCATTAAAATATTTCAAATTCACATTATAAAAGCTTATAATAATATATCTAAAATTTACAAAGAGAACAATCATCAGTGATGTATATTTTCTTTCTTTTACATAAAGTCTTACAGATTTCCAAAACCTCCCCAAAGTTATTTTATTCAAAAATAATTGCTAGTCACCCTATTTCCCTTTTCAGTTTTCCAAACTGCTTTTTCCATTTGTAAAATGTAGCAAACCTTGTAGAGAGACCATTGCCGAAGAAACAAGCTCGGAGAAAAGACAGAGAAATTCTTATCAATTTAAATATTTATTGGGTCAGCAGTTTTCCTAGAACCATGCTCATAGGTTCCCTAATGTTTTATATATACCCTATTGAGAGAGGTCAATATGGGATGTTTGGCATAGTTATGGAATAAAAACTTTTCACACCCATGCACACAGGGAAAGCGTGAGCATACAATCACCATAAGAACTAATTTTCTATGAAGTATTACTATAGTAAATTTGTTTGCTTCAGACCATAAGATTTAAGCATAGCACTACACCTTAAGAAACAACACAGCACGATAGCAAGTTCTTGTTCTAGCAGTCTGAAGGAAGAGCTAAAATCAAATAGAACAAGGCAAGCAAAACAGAAAGGAGAAAACTATCTTACAATTTACAAAATCTGATTTGAAGAATCATCCCATAAATAAATCTAAAGAGTTGTGTTAGTGTGGCTAGGACAGAAAATATCCTTTAAAACAGGGGTTCCCAACTTGTGGTCTGCAGCCCACTACTGGGCCACGGGTTAATCACCATCAGGCTGCATGAATGCCCGGGCAGTGCACGCACCGCTGCACACTCACAAAGCCCCACTTGTGAGAGCATCATTGTGGGTGCTTGCGGCCCCACTCACTTAGGTGTTGCCACGAATGTTGCGGGTGATCTCGCACTCGCATGCATGTGCACATGCACCTGCCCCTCCCACAAAATCATCTCCTCTTTCCTCCTTCCTCCTGCTCAGGACCGCCAACATGGAAAGGTTGGGGAACTCTGCTTTAAAATGTCTATAAATATTTTTTAATTACAATAAAATCAAATATGCTTTATAACTATTTCAAAAAGTCCCACATTTCTTCGTAATTTTTATTCTCCCAAGTATGAACATGCTTACCTCCCTCAACATTGGATCCATTATTGAATTGAGATTGACAGCTCCTTCATAGGTCAGATAGTAGAAAACATTTAGAGATCTGACAGCTTCTGGCCCTTGCTGCTTATAGCCAAAAATCAAATCAATCCACTGGTGCAGTTGACAGGAAACAAATTCACTTTCCAAAGCCTGAAACAAAATACAACACTGTTTATATTGTTTCTCAAACTTATTTGCTGTCCATAATCTTACATAAAAAAGAAAAAAAGGTTATTTCATAACTATGACAATGCTAATTGTAGCTTTTAGAATATGTTGAAGCAACTGTGCCATGCAGGTCCCTGGTGGAGTTTTAAGCATTTGCAATAGAGTTTGTACTAGTATTAAAATAAAAGAATTCAAAGTTGTATTATGAACAATTAAATTCACCATGGATGAGTAATCAGTCTAATTTGATATTAATAGGAAAGGACAAGAGAGACTATATTAATCATCCCAACCTTGTACCTTTCAGTTGTATGGGCACCTGTGTCTCACCACATTTGAAGAATACCAGTTTGGGAAAGAAAATACTACTATATAGCTAAGGAAAAAATGCTGAGGCCTCATAATTTATGCACTGTTTCCAACTGCACAAACAGAAAACAATAGAAGTAGCCACTATTTTAAAATGATGCAATCTATCTACTGAATGTAACACAACTTTAACACAATTTATAAATTATTACATCTATCTTGAATGTTGGAAAATGACATAAATAGCGAGAAGGCAATTGATAAATTGTACTAGGCCTATTATGGATTTGTTAAATGTGTACTTTTCTGGAATATACGCATACATTTGTTCAATTACAATTTCCTCTGTATTAGGAAAATGCAACAAACATACTAGAGTTTCAGATTTGTATACTGCATCATTTCCCTTCATCTATAGGTGTCAATAGTTTTCAAGAAGTGATTTATGTGTAAACCAGCATTATTTCAAATGGGGCCTAATTTTGAAATCTTAGATTTCTTTCAGTAGTAGATCTCCTATATATAATTAAAATGGATCAGCACTAACCATTTGAAGGTTAAATAATTTATTTATTTATAATTATACAAAAAATTATAAATTAATTAATTATAATTAAATTATTACTTATTGAAATAATTAAATGATCAAAAAAACAATAATTGTAATAGCAATTAATATACTATTATTTTTAATATTTATTTTAATATTTATTAATAATACAACAATACAATAAAATAATTAAAAGCATTACAAAAATCTTTTTTCAGAATCTTGCCTTATAATAGAAATCAACTCAATGCAATTTCTAAATCAGTTTAAGTTATAATTGTTACACATCATTAAACACATCATCCATCATTAATGAGTTAGGATTGACTTTTTAAAAATTCCATCTCTTATTTTATTTATTATATTCTCTTCAAGCAATATAAAGCTAAATTGATCATGATATAAAATAATGCTTCCTTTCAAAGAAGTCTCTTTTTACAGAGATTTCAAATCATTATAAATTCTATTTAAAATAGAATAGTTTCCAAACACACAACTTATTTTTTATATCTTGACAGAAATCATTTGATTGATGATTTCTCAGATTCAATAAAAGATGTCTAGTGATTGTAGGACTGTAAGCCCTAAAAAACAGATCTCCCTAAGAAACATACACAATGAAAACCTAGCTACTCTTACTAGAAACAGCTACTGGATCTTACAAATCTGAACGTGCTTCCCTTCCTTCCTTTTTTAATCTTCATGAGAATGAAGCGGGAAGAGCTATTTGAAATATATTTGTAAATCACTTTCCTGGGCTGGGTTCAGTCTTACTGAATTGATAAAGGGTCTTCCCTCTGTCCTTAAAGGCCTCCTTCTTTACTCACTGCAGATGTACATGTAACATCTGTAATTACATATAATTGTAATTATGCAAATATTTCCTGCTTTTAAAAAAAATTGATTGATTGATTAGTGCCATCACATCAGTGTCAACTCTAAGTAACTTCATAGATTTTCTCCATGACAATCTGCTCTAGTCTTTTCTTTCAAGTCTTCACCACTGAAACTAAGACCATCTGCCCTGCTGCTGGTCATCCTCTTGACTTCCTTTATTTTTGTCCCAGCATTAGAACCTTTAGAGAGAAGAACTTTTCATCCTGTTCCTGAAGTGGGATAATCTGAGACTGATCATTGGTGCCTTAAGTAAGAACTTTTGGATTGATTTGTTTGTTGATCCACAGATTTTTCTGTTTCAGTTTTTTGTACAGGATATTGTCCAGAGACTTCTCCAAACCAAAGTTATTTTGGATATTTCTTGGTTTTCTCGATCATCTAGAACACACCAGCAATATTACTTCCTACTCATCAGCTTTTTCTAAAGCCAGTTTGTTCAAGAAGTTCAAGCCTTTTCTAAAACTAGCTTGTTCACTTTGACATTTAGTGTGAGACAATGAAAAGTTTCAAGTGAATGGAAAGACATCAGGGAAAGATTAAGCCTTAACTATCTGAGATTAAGACTTAATTGTCCTTCATATCATTCAGCAATTATTAAACAATCATATATCCATTTATTAACACAGGTAGTGTGCAAATATTCAGAAGAAGTGGAATCCTCAGAACTTGGAGGATTGTGTACAAAGCTCTTCTTTTTCCTATTGTTAAAGCAGTCAGGCTTGAATCTGCTTGAATATGTTGTGGCCTTGATGATGAAGTAGCTGTGCATGTACATCCCAGCCGATATCTATGAGAAGCTCCCAAAGCAGCCATGCAGTTTTTTTTTACAGAGCCGTTAAGAATATCCCACAGAACGTAGCTTAAATACAAATTAGGTAACATTAGCCACTGAATTTGTCTAGAGATTTAAATTCAGGTCACATGATCATCCAGCACACACTGGACATATTTATTTTAGATTTAAATTTCAATTAAGGATCAATTCAGGGGCATCAATTTCAGATAGCAGAATGAGTGTACAATACAGCCTATTTTTACCAGCAAGAAGCTGTTACTTTAATTCTGGTGATGGATGCTTTCTTTTTGCTAGTAGCAAATGAAGATCAGCTGCCAGACTTGGTGGCTTATACACATAAAATACAGTGTATGTCTTCTTGCTTTTTTTTTTTTTACACTAGACATAAAATACTTTGTGCTGAATATTTTGTGCTAAAATATTTCATTCTCTAAACCTGTATGTATATGTGTAATAGTAAACCACATTTTGAATTGGCTGAGGAAAAGGCAACAAAAGTCAGTAGCATGATGCATGGAGCTTTGATGGAGATTCCTATTTTCCTTTGGATTTGAGAAGTGCAGATGAAGGAACACAAAGAAGCAGGATAGTTTTATAATTATAGAAATTAAGCCTAGTTTTCTTTCAAGGAAAGGTCCTATTTAAAAAGGAAAATTTAGTCAGGCTCTGAGAAGCCACTCTACAATAAACATACAGAAATGATTGGTTAGTTTCATTAACTGATGCCTGAAGAAACATTTATATTGACACATAAAAAACAGCAATTGTCTTAATTTGTGTGGTGCACTCCACACAAAAGCCCTAAATATGTTCAAATTAGAGCAAGCTGCTTGATTGTCACTGCAATCTCATGTCATGTTAATGCATGACAAACATTAAACCATACACTTAAATGGCAATTTATATCATTTAAATGTTTACTGCCTGAGCAACTCATCAGTCATTTAAATGTGATTTTCTGACAGCTAATTTCAGTTAATTTTCCTCTATTCACTTAATTAGAACTTTCAATCAGGAAAAGGCCTATCCATATCTTCATGTACGTATCATTTTTTTATTTAGAACCTCAGTTAGTAAATTGCTACATACATCCTTTATAATAGATAACAATATATTAAGTCATTCTTCTATTCACCCTACATACCTTTCCAACAGAGAAAGCTGCTCATTTCATGAGAGCAATATTCTAGCTGGTACTTTAAAAAAAAAAATCACAAAATATGAATACAATTAAAACTATATATAAAACCATAAACATACACACATGGGTTCCAAATTGTTTAATAAGTTAAAAGCTATAAGATATACTATTATATCTTGAACTATGATATTTTACCCCACAGTCCACATGGAGTAAAAGGGCATAAATATTGCTAAATAAATAAACACAAATGGCATAACAATGGAAAGATTAAAATAAACTGGAACACAATTTTATATAGACTCTTTTAGAATTTTATTGAACTGTGTTTTACTTTAAGCTTTTAAAACATATATAGGAAATGTCAAAAGTTTATAAATACAGGAAAACAGCAACAAAACTTACTTCCTTTTTACTACATCAAGAAATACTAACATTTTTATCAATATTTATAGATGTCATAGGTAGTTTCAAATGTATAAACGTGATTGCTAAAGAAAATGACTAAATACAGTAATAATACTTGATTGGAAGGGCTTTAAAGATTTTTTTTTTTTGTAAATCCTTTAGAGTTTATCTTTTATCTTCCATGGTGTTTACTTAAGATTTATACATATAATATATTAACAAATTAGCTCTAAAAGATGTAAATAAGAACATAAAATAAAAAGACTTTCAGGGTGGCATAAGAGATGTCACAATATATATACAATCCAGTTAAATTTCAGACATTGCATTGTAAAAACTAATATAAAGTTGTATGAAGTTAATGCATTGTTCTTATGTGTAATGTATCACATGAAGAAAATTCTATATAAAGTACATTACGCTACCAAGCTTTACAGATTTTGTACATCGTAATACTTATTTTGTTTCTTAAAATTAAGAATACAAAACATTTAGGATCAGCTAAAAATAATGCTTATTAAAGCCATAGTTAAAATGGTGCACAACTAAAGCATACTATGAGGGGTCCTTGAGTTAAAATGGTGCAGGAAAGCATCTTCGCTCTCTGAAGGCAAACACAGAATGAGAAAAAGCTTCTTTCCACAGGCAATATGGACACTAAACCAGGAACCACAAGAACACTCAGGACTATAACAGGAACAATGACTGTATCTAACTCCCACCTTCCCAACTATCCCCTAACTTGTTTCCTATCCTATCCTCCCATTTTGCCTTAACTTACTCATGGTTGCGGGCAGTCGCGTAAGCATTTCACTGCATATCATACCATGTATGACTGTGTATGTGACCAATAAATTTAAATTTGAATTTGAACTAAAGCATATTATGATGCTTGGTGCTCTTTGAGTTTGCTTGGTTGTTGTTGTTGTTTGCAGATGTTTCATTACCCAAACTAGGTAAAGTGTGGGTAATGAAACATCTGTAAGAAAACAACCAAGTTCAGAGAACACCATCATTTCAACCCTAAACTACAAATATTCTCCTTTATTTTATTTTATTTTTATTTTTTACTGGCTGTACACCGCCCCGAGTCCTTCGGGAGAGGGGGCGGTATATAAATTTTGAAAATAAAATAAATAATAATAATAATATTGGTAAAATATACTATCTCCCATTCCCTTGCTTCTCTTAAACATAGCTAATCAAGTCTTACTTCTCCCACACTAGACAGAATGCATTATTTACACTCTATATATTCTGAGAATAAGAAATAAAAATAAAAAATTCGAACATCCAACATAGTACAAAAATATTCATCTGTACTGAATTATTGTGAAATAAATCAGAGGTAACGTCTGATTGTTACGAATTAAAGAAGACCATGAGAGGAATGTCCTGTAAAATCACACACAAATTGTCAATTCAGTCCTATGGGACTCATATTAACTTTGACAAACTGTCTTGGGGCAGATCTCTCTCTCTCTCTCTCTTTTCCTAATGAGACCTATTAAGCCAAGACACAAACTCCTGAAGCATGCTAAAAAGTGCAATGCACAGATGTCAAGCATCTATTAGCAACTTTGCGTTAATAGTTCACAAAACTAAAATGTTCCACAGTAACTTTAGTATTAAGGCAAATATGCTGCAGAAGAAAGTTTTAAACTTCTCAAAAATCTTTTACCGTTAATACTATTTGCCCAGGTGTTATTGAAGTTCCTAAAATGCAACAAAATATGCAACAATCTCTTCTTCTGACAGCAGTTAATTAAAAAAGGGTCACTCAAAAAACAGTTATATAATTAATCATTGTTATATAAATATGGTTTCATGAAATGTTCCAAAAGGTTAGCAGTATGTTTTCTTCAATAATTTTTTGTAATAATAAAATTGCAATTGCTATTTATCGGTAGAAATTTTTTTGCTGTGCATGTCTAAGACTTTACATATTTTATAACAATCAAAAATATTTTGCAGGGCTTTCTGCAAGCAGCAAAACAGCTCACATCTAAAATTCTTTGGGAATGAGAATAACAATCCTTATTTGTCTAATTTTTAAAATATGAATCTTGCTAAAATGCCTAAGTTTCCACTTATTCCTTGAAACATTGAACAAGGAAAAATTAACCATAATTGTTAAAAATAAATAACTTTTTCTATTGCACACATACTAATGGAATCATATTTATTAGGGATTTATTTTATGGTTCTCGATGGCCCAAAATAATAAGATAAAAAATTACTTTAAAACTACCAAAATTACTATATAATTTCAATTTATTTAGAAAAATGTGTTAAAAAATATATGAAACAAACAAACAAAAAACTTCTAAAAAAGAAAATAAACTGAATAATTAATTTCAAACTTCTTCAACCTTATTATGAATTTGTAAGTTTAATGATTATCGTACTTGATACCACATGCAACAAAAATTTTAAAATCAAGCAGGCAGTTACGCTGGCACGTGCTAGATTTCAAACAGAAGTAATAATGTCACTTAACACTGATGTATGACTTTGGTAATTTACAATAATTAAGATTTATTTTCAGGCCAATTAGAATTTTCAGACTAATTTCAAATTGTCCTATCAAATATATGATATAAAAAAAATCTTTCAACTTAAAAATAAATCTGGAGTCATTTTTTCCATGTGATCGTGCTCCCAATCAGAACAGGCTTTAGATTTTGATTAAATATGTGGGTCACATTCTCTTCAAGTATTTGAAGCCATTAACTGAAAATGGTACCCTGTTCAAAGCAAGAACAACCAATTCATACAAAATAATTCAAAGATTGACAAAGCCATCAGGGCAGTCTTTCAAAATAGTCAATATTGGCCCTCAAGGTTCTATGATATCATCAGCTGCTTCTGCTGTTGTTGTTGTTGTTATTATTATTATACTATTATATAATACTATTACAGTACTATTAGTTAAAATAAATACTTATTAAATTATTTTCATACAGTAAATATTTGGGATTTGATAAACAATCAAGGGATTGTTGTTTATGAAAGGAATAATTGTTGTTTATGAAAGGAATAATGAGGTGAAGAGTTTGGGGACTCCTGAGTTAGGGAAGCAAACAAGCAGTTCTACTACCTGTTTCATAATCAGCACATATCTGTTAAGTTTTTTTAATATTACCAAAGTAATTAAGCCAGATTAAGCCTTTATTCACAATGCTATAACTATCTAGATTCTTTGAACCAAGTCTGAACCAAAATTACCATTATTTGATATTGCACTATTTTATTGTATTGTTGCCTAAAATCAAAACACATTGATTAGGATCTAGATCAGGGGTGGACAAACTTTTTGACTCGTGGGCCACAATGATGGGTTCCCCCTCCCCCTCCCACAGCCCTCCTCCCCCACCCTTAC